>JBBPCW010000002.1:13664267-13680974 GCA_037974425.1 Phenacogrammus interruptus
TATATATATATATATATATATATATATATATATATATATGTGTGTGTGTATATATATATATATATGATTCCTGACCATGTGATGAAAATGTGGGCTTCTGCACATAAGCTGTTCATTTCATGTCTAATAAAGTGCCATTTTAGAATCAATGTAACAAGAACATACTTAAATTTTTGACAAGAATAATGCTTAATCACATTTGCATTTTTTTCCCCCAAAAGTAAACTTTGTCATCTCAGCTATATATACTGTATGTACACAGTGAGATGAGACAATGTGACTCCAAATTTAAAGCAGACAAAAAACACATAGAATACAGATAGTATGTAGATATACACTCCAAGCTAGAAGTAAAAATGTGCAATTTTGGTACAAAAGGGTACCAGTTTTTTTTTTTTCTTGAAATAGATAGATCCAATGCATGTGTTTTCAGTTTGGACAAGAATCTGGTGGAGCCTTGATCAGAAATTGGGTTTTGTGTTGGATTAAGTAATGGTGGTCTTTAGCAAGACTGTTGAACCCTTTTTACAGAAAATGAATGATTTAGACTGAATGACAACACTATCATAGACCAACTGATACTTTCAACTTGTGTTAAAAAAGATGAATTTTAAACTTTTTTTTGCTATTTTACTGGTCTGAAAGGAAAATTCTTGACCTGCATATACACATCTGAGTGTATCAAACTGCACAACTTTGTTTAAGATCTTAATTAAGATGTGCTAAGACTACAGACAGTTAAATTCCTTACTGTCTTTTGTTCTGTGTTGCCATACACTTCTTAAACATCTCTGCGTACTCTTCTTTTAGCTCTGGATTAGAACAAGATGAGCTCATCTTTAACCCCAGACTCACCTGTTATAGAAATTCACAAGAATAGTATGTTCTTAGTAAGCTATTGAATCGTTTAAGTATTTCCCCTTAATTATCTAAATAGGTTGCGTTAAAATATGATCTTTTTCATTGCTGGTCTGTAAAAAAAAAGTAAAATTAAGTGTAAATGAAAAGCCAGCGCATGATTAGTTAGTCTACAGTTTAACTTGTTCTACACCTTGCACTCTGTAAATTGGGCATATGCTGGTAAAAATACTAAAGTAGACATTTTAAGCTCATTGAAATTAAAATGATAAGTTAACAATATGAACACTTACTTATACTTCTTAAAATGAAAATACCAAACGTTATTGTTTTTTGTTGTGTCTATATCACTGGGAAAAAACTTCAAAGGGAAACAAGTGATTTAGAAGTTTGTTGCGAGTGGTCAGATAACATGTAGCGCCTGAATGCAATTATGTTTCATACACAGTTGTAGTATTTATTCATATTATTATGAGATTCCTTTGTGTGAGGGATCAGTAGGAAATTAACTAGTGAACACATACCCTTGAATTTTTATTTCAGTGTTATTTATTATTTTTTGTAAAGAATTTTGTTAATTGTGTAACTCCTCTAAGCTTTATGTAGTATTCCGCATTTTAACAAACAGTAAATATTATCTAGAGAACTGCTGTTTTATTTGTTCTTTGTTATTATGCAGTGTCAGGACTACAGTTATTGTGCCTGAAACACTGACCTGGTGTCTAAAGCAGTGTCCTCTCTCTTTTTGAGCAGCCTGTGTGGAGCCCTGATCTCTCCACTATAGCATCTGAGGCATCAAGCATGGAGTCTGCTCACCCGACCGGCCCGAGGCAGTGTGCTTTTTGTAAAGCTACTGTTCCCGAAGACCTCATATACAGCCACCTCAATTCACACTTCAAGGACAAAGCCGGCGATTGACACAGCCAGGGACAAGGGCTGTCTACAAGCTGACGGCGTGCCTTATTCATGCCTTTATTTCCTGATCTCTCTACAAAACCACCGTGCCACACGGCAGTCACATTGGCTTTCATTGAGAGCATGGAGGGAGGAGAGGTCTCCACGCTCATTTATTTAATTTGTAAAACTTTAAACGGTACATTTCGTGGCCTTCACGACTTAATTAACCTGTCTGAATTTGCAGTGGGGGACTTTTGAATGGGCTTCAGTTGTCTGTATAATAAAATGCTTCCATTTTCTTAGTTTGTATTGGTTTTATGTACATGTAATGTACTGTACTTATTTTTGTGATTTAAGGCTAAAAGTTTTTCTTCTCTGTAGCTGGAGGACAGTGACTTTTGAGACTTTCTGCTGAAGCAATGAAGTGAAACTCAAATCAGGTTTCTTTAGACACTAATCAACACATTCAGTAGCATTGCAGATCGGGCAAATGGATTACTTAAAAAGAATGAGGTCAGTGTTGTTTTCTATTCAATGAGAAGTTAGCTAGCAACGACTCTTGACTTAATTTAATATCTTTATTTTAATTTGAGCCAGCTGTATGGCCGATTCTAAGCAGAATGAGAAATAATTGTTGGATAATTATTTTGATGTTTTAACGCCATATGGTCTTTGAGAGCAGTTTTGCGCAGGTATTGCCGGTTAATTAAAACTTTGTTATTACACAGTGTATCTGTTGCATGCGTGCTGTAAAATTACATGCACAATTACCTCATTACTGATAGTGTAACGTTTGGAGTCCTGATCACTGTTAGACCCGTATTAAATGCCTCTTTTTAATATAGATAGAAGAATGAACAAAAAGGCATTTTAAATGCCACAAACAAAGAAACGCGTTAGTTACATTGGTTAAGCAGCACTGTTAGCCTGCCTATTACAGAAGAGTATGTACAGACTTCTGATCATGTGGATGAGCGCCTCAGCAGTTCTTTAAAGGAAAACATGAAGGTTTCGCTTACCTTCGGTTAACCTGCATTTTTTCTGTACCGTGTGTCATATTGATAAGTACAGTAATGCTTGAGTGAGACTGGATGTATTTTCTAATAGAGTGTTTTAGTCTGTCACCTTCCTGCAGCATTGGACTGTGGGAGTAGATCATTAGCAGCTTCGCAAACAAATGTAATAATTTTCACCAGCTCGTGTGATGATGTGCTAAGGAAATAGGGAAAATATGTGTACTGAAACACATGCGTGTGCAGTGAGGACCTTGCAGGCCCCAGGATTACTGCCTGCTAACACTTGTGCTTGGTAGATGAGCTGGTGTGAAGACTGCAAACTGGATTTTTTATTGATTCAGCGTATGCTGCTTTGGTTTGACGGAGATGCTTGCAATGGTTTTTTGGTGAATATGCTGCAAATGAATTAGCGGAGGAGAAATATGGGTCTGCACAGGATGCGTGGTAGATCATCTTACAATGTAAGAATTTAAGGAGCATAAATAGGACATATGGCAAAGTATGATCAATTATGAGAGGAAAAAAGATAGAATATAATTGCTGCCATAAGCATTATAATATTCCTGTGAGAATGGATCCATGTTTACTCTTTTTCTCATTTCTAGCATATTTACAGATCCATATGCTTACTAGTACTAGTTCTCCGTTCTCTACGCAACCTGTCAATGTCTGCAAATGAGACAGACACACTTTCTAGTAGAAATGCGCTCAATTTAACATCTAGACACCTGCATTACATATAAACCGTGCGTCTCCGCCTATAGAGTCTATAGAGTCATTTCACCTGCTGATGCCCCCACTCTTGATGAAACGGTTCATATTAGGGCCACCACAAGAACTAAGTGAATGTGGGCAGCAAAACATGTATGTATTTGTAACACGTCCAGCAATAGTAGATAGGCATCCAGTTTTGTAATTCAAGCAGGACCAGCCTCGCATCACCCCCCCCCCCCCCCCCCCCCCCCCCCCCCCCCCCCGAAAAAAAAAAAAAAAAAAACCCGCCCCCGCAGGATGGCATGTTTTGGTGATCTGCTGTCAGATGATGATTGTCCTGTATATTTACAAAGCTGAATATTACATCTTGAAAGCGTACAATGTGTTCTGCATAATGCCCCATTCGAATTGGACCAGCAGGCCCGCCTGAAGTCTCAGCCCTCCAAGCAGATCCCAGGGAGTGAGGAGAGAATTTATTCTGGATCTGCGGCGCATCTCTCCCTAATGGCTCCCTCTCTCCACGAGCCCTGTGAAGGCTCGGAGAAGGCTCTCTCACTGGAGCCGTGGACAGATGCTTCTACATAATTATGTTGTCAATGCTCGTTATTTGGAAGAAGGAAGCTGCACTGACAGTTACTAGACCCATGTGGGTTTTTTTTCTTGCCCTGTTCCTTGTATGCTGACTCTATTTTTTTCCCTGATTGAATCTCATGTAGAAGACAGAAGTCAAAAAAAGAGAAATATGAGTGAGTTCAAGCTACAACACAGTCCATAGAAATCAAATCATAAGCAACACTCCACTTTTGTCTTTAAAAAAACAAAACATAACTATCTGCCGCTTGCATTGTGTCAAATTTTGGACCAACAGAAAGGGTCCAGAATGGCTTAGCTTCAACTTAACTATTATATTAACACTGAAAGGTAAGGTGATTTTCCCCATCTCTTGTAAAGTGCGTGTACAAGGTTTATTTTTGTTGTTATCTGCAATAGATACACTATATGGACAAAGGTATTGGGACACACCTGTTTTCCAGGGTTTGGGTTAGCCCCCCTTACTTCCAGTGAAGAGCAATCGCAATGCTTCAGTGTCATGCTCTCAACTTTGTGCACACAGTTTGGGGAAGACCCTTTTCTATTCCAGCATGAATGTGCCCCGGTGCACAAAGCAAGGTCTATAAAGACATGGTTGGATGAGTTTCGGTGTGGAAGACCTTGACTGGCCCACATAGAGCCCTGACCTCAACCCCATCCAACACCTTTGGGATGAACTGGAGTGGAGACTGAGAGCCAGGCCTTCCCGTCCAACATCAGTGCCTGACCTCATACATGCTCTACACGGGCACAAATTTCCACAGAAAAACTGCAAAGGAACAACTTCAAATAAGTCAAATAATTGTATTTTAAAGCAATGTCAGGCGTCTCAATACTTTTGTCCATATAGTGTAGATACAGACCAGAACAGGCTACTCTAACATGAGGCTGGCAGCACGGGCCGGCCTTAGAGCAAGCGTTTTGGAGAAAAAAGAAGAGAAGTAGCCTACGTAAACCCCCTTGCAGGAGTCTAAAAAGGCCGAGAGGGAGGAAGAGGATGGATATGGATTGAAAGGGAGAAGCAGCAGGCTGATTACGAGGTGTCAAAATTGCCAGGAGCAAAAAGGTGAAAGCAATCAGGGGTGAGAAGAGTGAGGCATTCGTGAGGGGCACCTAATTATCCATCTCATTTGTGGAGAGCAGCGTCTGAGGCAGCGTGCGCCCGCTGCACGGTGACAGATTGGTGCGGAGGAGAGGGGAGGTGTTAGAACAATGGAGCCCGCCTCGCCATCATTATTACTGCATGCTAATCAGGCGCGCCGCCGCTCCAGAGCTCCGAGCCGCGCTCGGTTCAGGGAAAAATAGTACAGGCTCCGGCTTCAGGGGAGCGGAGTCACCTCCAACGCGAGGAAAAGAGAGAGAGGGAGAGAGAGAGAGAGAGAGAGAGAGAGAGAGAGAGAGAGAGATGACATATTTGCGCTGGCACAAAATCCTCCAACGCATGAATGAGCCAAAAGGTTCCTCCAGGCAGGAATTGAGTTCTTTTGCTCGTAGGCTGTCAGCTCTCCTCTGCGCTAAATTTACACTGCGATTTAGAAAAAGTGAGCGCCTCGGTCTCGCCATATGATGATGTTTCATGAGAGGAACACGAATCGCCTATAGAAATCGCGTGGGATTTAAAAAATTATTTTAAGGTAGTTTTCGCGTCTCTATACCTGTAGGACTCGCCACTAAAAAAATCTGAATCGGTATGGAGAAGGCTCAGTCTGAGTTTCTATTTACAGTCGGAGATTAAGGGGCGTGTAATGACATAAAATTAGCATGATTTGTCACATCTGTTGCTGTTTCATTTGTACCTAATTTTTTTCTCAATTAATGCCGCCGTATGTCTGCTTACAGGATAACAGGGGCGAAACGTGGTGTGTTTTAGGAGCTCTGCTGGGATCCTTCATGAAATAAAGTTCTAACCGAATTTCAAGGCGGTAGAAAAATATGAGAAACGTTTTTTATTGTTATATCGCAGCTTTAGGTGGGCTAATCAAACTATAGGGGCATAATTAATACGTAGGCATGCTTAACTTTTGAAGGAGCTGTCGGAGTATTTTCCTTCTAAACATGTCTCTGATGGTGTTCCTATGTATCCATTACCTTTAGCTCAGATCAGGATGGGTAAAATATATCACACAATTAAAATCAGTACTAGAGAGCACTTCTTTTTAAAGCCTATAGTTTGTAGGCCACTATAGTGCTCTAAAATGTCTTGATCTGCTCCTCTTGCTTTAAACAGAGTGTGAATAATGGCACCTGTATGCACTACCATGCAATTAATCAGAGCCATAAGATATTAATGCAGCCAATAGCCAGACTAGATATTATAATTAGTGTTAATGGTAAGGCTGCAGATATGACTTTCAGTAACGCTGAAAGACCGAGGAACACATCAAGTGCAACAAAATAATTAAGTATATTAGTATCAGCATCAGTTGTGATTTGATCAATAATGCAGGATGTCTGTGTAGCCATCATTAAAAGAATGTTTTTTTACAGACTTCGCACAAAAATGTGTGAGATTCATTTGTAATTTGATAAATTGTTCCCTTTTTTCAACAGACACTTAATAAAAGAGATCGTTGACTCTGTGCATAGTGGCTCAGTTGTAGCTCTAAGAACATGGTTGAGTTCATTCCACAGAAAAGACCTTTGAAGAATTTACCCAGAGGATAACTTTATTTTTTACTGGCATGACGGATTTCGATCTATAATCGCCCTCGTTCGTGGAGCTCAGTGACTGCAACACAACCAGTGTATTGCCAACTAGCAGTTAGGGTGAAAAAGGAAAATGATTGTAGAATTAGCATGAAGTGTTAATTAGCAGGAAGTTAGAGGCAGCCTCGTCGTTACCACTGACAAAGTTTAATGGGAAGAGGGATATTTCCCATATTATTTTTTTTGAAAGTGTTTGTAATGAAGCTTGTTTCCTGATATTTCTGTACGCACATCAGAGGAGGAAGATCTGATGACAGTAATGTATTTTATGGAACATAATTTGCATAAAAAGATCCTCTTTATAGCTCTGCTGTGAGTGAAATACATCTATTTGTTTTAAAACATCATTGCCAGCAAATTACTGGTGTTCAATTCTTAATCAAGATTTTTTTCTGTTGTGTCAGTGGAGCAAATATAGTATATTTATTCGCATTGTATATTTAAGTTTGTCATCTGTTTGTCATCTGTGGCCACAGAAACAGCTGATAACATACAAAAAAAAATCTTGATGACTTGGTATTAATCTCTCTGCATCTCCATAACAGAGTCATATGAACGATCAACAGCTTCCTACAGAAACATATTTGGACATCTTTGGCCTGCAAACATTTGGGATGCAAACCAAATGTAAGGACACAAGACAGAGGAGCCGCCCCACACTTTGCAAGTACATCCAAAAGGCCTTGCTCCCCGTTGGTTCAGCTGCTGCGTGATTCTTCCTAGTGTCAACGGAAATGTGTTGCAGCTAAAGGCTGCCTTCGGTAGGGCTCTGAACAGCCCTGCCTGCATTGTGTGTTTGTTTCGGTGCTGGTTTGCGAGCCCTCGTTTCTGGAGCACAGATTTGGCAGTCACAGCAAGTGATGACAGAGGCATTGGTGAGATCGCACCCAGAACCCCAGAGGATGCTGCCGTTACTGGGGAACCAGAGGAAGGAGGAGAGGCGTCTGCAGTGCCCAGGCCTGGAGACTGTTAAACTGTACACTGCTACATACAGCTTATTTCTGACGTTCGCACAAAACGACAGTCGCTGTGTATTTAAAGCATTGTTCACCTTCCACAATTAGTGATTTGCCTTGTTTAAGTGTTTGAAGCATTTGAATGCCTCGGCGAAAGCATGATTCCATTGACCTTTCTGAAGCGACATGGCAAAAGCTGGGCAATAATATATAAAATTGTGTGACAAGAGGCAGACAGTCCAGCTTGTTTGAGAACAGACAGCAAAACTCTTTGTTTGATGTACTTGATGCTTCAAAACATCAACCCCTTGAGGCTTGGAACAGCACTTTAACCGGCATTATCAAATCCTGAATCCACTTGAGTGTCGTAACAGACATAAGAGGCTTTTCTCTGCAGCTTCTGGTGCTTCTTGGGTGCTGCAAGGGTTAAGGCAGCATGAGAGAATCCATTCTCGGCTTAATGACCTAGCCTAGCTGGGCGAGGACGACAGGGAACATGCTCTTGACTTGTACTGAATTTGCCAATTAACACCTCTGATAACAGGCAGGCTCTGAACATCAGGCAGCAGGCGAGAGGGGAGGAGAGACTCGCATGCACTTTGTTTTTCATTCTCTGCCTGTTCCCAATGTTTGGGCCACTCTTATGGCTGCCATGTAAGGACTCAGGGACCTTCGCATCGCACTGTGTTCTATTATGCGTTCCTTGATAGTGCTTGAGATGAGGAGCATATGATCCAGTGATAGGACAAAGGAGCAGAAATAAAGGAAAGGAAAGACATTGTGCAAAAGCACGGCGGTTGTCTTGTTCCTAGCTGGGGAGTGATTTGGCTCCTTGTTGTAGCATCATATCTAAAATGCTGTGTATTTATTATTTTTTCTCTGGTTTTTCTCCTACTCTACTCTGGCATTCTATTTTCACACCAGTCCATATGGCCGCTCGCAGCCTCAATTGGATCTACAACTCTGGTGTCCAAGATGCTCTGGGCTCTACGTTGTCTCTCCCCGTCTCGCTTTCCTTTGTTGCTCCTATTGAATGAATGACGAGTAACGGACTGATATCATCTTGATCACAATGTTAATTATTCTAAAATCTCGATATTGACTCTGGTCTCTGTGGTTGAAGCACCCACTCTTCTCCCAGCCCATTATTTTCTCACATGTTTATCAGACGCCTCAACAACACCTTGGATGGGTGTGAATTTTCAAGCCCCTGGTGAAATTCTCACCGGGCACTTCTTCTGTTTTCCTCCGAGTCCATTTACAGGTAGGAGCTGCACCACTGCCAGCTTCTAATGACTGAGGCAGACAGCAGAATTGGAAACACCTTTCTGTCTATGTGTTGTTCGGACATCCCCACTTCAACCACTCACCTAAAGGTAAACCCAGCTCGTAATTAAATAAAAGTGTGTGCTCACCACTGTGAAGGCGCAGTGAATAGTGATACTGAACCTACATTTGCACTATAACACCATGTTTCACGATTCATTAGCAGGTATTCTAATGGAATATAATAATCAAAGGACAGTGGCGTAACTGATAGTGGTTCACACCACGGCCAAAGGTGAGGCAGTCTGTCTAATGATGTTAACTAATCTGTGGAAGAGTTCTTAGGATATAACACTTTGAGGTGTGATCTGTGTACAGTGAAGAGCAGACAGGCCTGCACTTAACACTCTGTCCACAGAGCTGCTTTAAACACAGCCAAAGCGTCAGTGGCCTCAGTGTGGACCTCTTATGTGACTACTGTATTATTATCATCTTTCTCTCTCTCTCTCTCTCTCTCTCTCTCTCTCTCTCTCTCTCTCCCTCTCTCTCTCCTCACCCCTCAGGTTATGAGATCGTAGTTTGTGTCATCATTAAGATGACCATGGCAGAGTCCTGTATGTGCAGTAAGACTGTGATCTGTGCTATAGAGGTCCACACACCCGCGTCCATTTATTTATGCAGTGTGAAGAAACCATCTGGCCGTGGTGGAACGGAGAGCGGGTCTGCTCTGGCAGGAGGAGAGAATGACTGACACCTCGGGTAGTGGGTAGACAGCTTCATTAGTGCCCAGGCTCCCTGAGCCTTTACAGAGGAGCCTTTTAAAATGAATATACAATATAAACCACAGTCACTTTTACCAGAGAACTAACAGCTGTCCTTTTTGGCCAGACAAAGTATTAAAAAAAAAAAAAACCTAATACGACAACACTGTTGTTCGTCAGCTGTTGTGTTATAAGAGATTTCTAGCACTTTTTATATTCCTATTGGTAGCACTGTGAAAATGACACCTTGGATGGAACGCTAGTGTCCGAGAGCAGCACTCCTACTGAGCTGTAGCTTTTGTTCTTCTCAGATAGTAAACTCACTTCTTACTCACCCACGTCCTTGCAGTGCACTACACTACACTGACTAATTGCATTCTACTGCGTGTGGTACCAATATGTTAGAAATGAGGGATGCCTGTTATACTTGTGGCACCATTTTTCTCTCCATGTGAGCCCAAATCTTGATAATAGTCCATTTACATACAAAGGACTTGAGAAAGTAATATAGAAAGTCATTCAGTTGGGATTACTGATGTGATATATAACGATTAAAAACTCTTTTAGCGTTCGGTAAGATGTGCTGATGATGTGGAAAAAATTCATTTAATGTTTTTGGAGCTTTTAATTTAGTGCAGCACAAATTGGCTGTGTGCTTTTGTTCACAGTCTCATCTGTCTGGGGATAAGCAAGCGCAATTCTCCCTCGGCTAGCCTGTGACAACAACCTGCAAAGTGCTCCCACAACCCTAATCTGCTAGTCATGGAGCCCACACCTCCAGAGCTCTGTGAGCTGCTGTTGTTTTTCATGCCGAGCCCGGCTCCTTTTCACCCGTGCTTGCAATGCATCGTAAGTCATTATGGATGTGCAATATGCATGTGCTACATCACGGAAAATATGCGACAAAGGAGATGTACACACAACAAATGGTGGCTATTTCATCAGCCTTTAACTTATGTGTTGCATCAGTTTCCTTCATTAGGCTGTATTGTGTGTTGGAAAAAAATCCAGAGAAGAAGAGTAATATTCATTATTAAACACATTTCTAATTATTATTATAATTATTTATATTATTATTATTAGTAGTGGTAATAACAAAAACAATAATAATTATATTATTATTATTATTATTATTATTATTATTATTATTATTATTATTATTATTATTATTATGTCCTCTATTTTGTACTGATTAGTACAGGTCTTGATTAATACCCATCCTGTTTGTTATAGGGCTGTCTGTGTGTTTCTATGTCAGAGGCAGGAGCTGTTCCCTATAGAGTGATGGCATATACCGACAGAGTGGAAGGCTATCAAGTGCAGATTATTTTTGTATCATCTCAGACATGTCAGCTCTTCCATCATGGCAGCAGAGAGAGACAGAAAGAGAGGCAAAGAGAGATGGAGGGAGAGAGAGAGAGATATGTGCTGGCAGATTCCTCCATCTGCATTACTAAATCATACTCACTGCCACTCCAAAGGGAAAAATAAAACACCACTGCTGAATATTTCAACAATATATTGGATTTCATGTGTGAGCTTGAAGATGTTGATAGAAAGGGGCAAAAGGATGTGAACCCCCTAGCCTTGTTTATTTACTTTCAGTGTCATGTACATGGATAAGGTCAAGTGTATTGATTTTATCATTACTGATTAAACCAAGTACTGTCTTTAGCATAAACATGATGTGAGATTTCTTTCAGTTGGAGAAGGGCCTTTTCCGTATCCTCTATAGTGGACACAGTGATTTGGTCCACACAGAGCAGAGCAGGTCGATGGCACAGAGTTACAGCACCTGTGTTATTGATCCATCTGCCCGTGCAGACACTGTCATGTCACCTCAGCATTACAGCGATAACTTGTTAGGTTGAGATGATGTTGCTGTCAGACGGGAGCTGGATGTTGTCTTTGTGACATATGCCTCCCAGACCCGTCATCTGCTGTAGCAAGCTGGCCCTAGCTGGATAACAAAGCCTTATGCTAAAACAATTTAGGGAAGGAGGAACAGAAACGGAGGAAAGACGTATTATGATGGGGAGACGCTGCATAAAACAACCCGAGCAACATTTGCTGTAACAGGATGGTCAAAAAACTATCGAGAAAGAAGTTGGATGTGTGTGTGTTTGTTGTTGCATGTTTTCAGGACACAAATGGCATAATTTGATTAGACACCTAGATAAAACAGGACAATTGTCAAATATCAGGATTGAAAAAAATATCTGACCATTTTGATTATTTTTAATAAATGCTCATTTTTTCTTAAAAAAAAAATCCTAACAAAAAGGACACACTTTCACACTTATGGATTATACAGGACACAGTTATGTCATATATAAAACAAATATGTATAAAACAAATCTGCAACGTGAGAAATGTATGGTTATACAATTAAATCATTTGAACGTACTAACTGCTGTCTGTGTGTGTGTGTGTGTGTGTGTGTGTGTGTGTGTGTGTGTGTGCGTGTGAGTGTTCATCTATGACAGTGTATACTACAAGACACTGCATCTTTAAGATCTGTATTGTCATGTGGTATATGGCTATATGTGTTAGATTAACACATTCTTTCTCACTCTCTCTCTCTCTCTCTCTCTCTCTCTCTCTCTCTCTATTTCTTGATTTTCTAAAACGGTGCTCAGCTCCCTGCCCCTGCAGCTTCCACGCCAGAACTCTCTTCGCTTCAACAGTTGTCATCTGCTTTTTGAAATACCTTTATCATTGAATGGAAAGGGGGAAAAAAAGCCTCAAATGAATGTGAGCAAAGGCACAGCAGAGGAGCAACACAGTGCAAATTGCTTCATGATGAAGTGGCTAATCCCACTGCTAGTTAAATTGATACTTAAAGGCCTGGAAGGCAGACATGAGTGCTGAGTGGGTACAAACTGCCTCGACCAAGGTGTGGTAGCCAGGTGAAAAATTGAAAGCAAGTTTCTCCGTCTGCTAATGTTCTTTGCTTAGCGTTAGCACTCTGTTCCTGCTGCACATGCAGCACCTTGTTTTCATGTTTGCACTCTGGCACAGTGAAAGAGACAATTTTAACATTTGTGTCTATTGTGTTTTTTTCCCTTCTTCTTTTTTTTCCCTTAATGTGTGATTACTGCTAGTTTCTCAGGCCACTTGAGCAGCCTTTCTGAGCACGATCTCTCATTTACAGTGCAGTGCTCGATGCTGGATGGGCAGAAGCAGGGCTAGGTGATGTTGCCTGGGAAGAGCTTTCCTTCTGTGCAGGTGAAGTGGGATTGCTCTTATTACCGCGTGCCTCTGTTCATGCAGGATACATAAGGTACATATGTGGCATTTTATTATGCTCTTCATCCCAAATTGTTGATGTTTTATTTCTAATATCTGCTCTACCTGTGTAGAGCACTGTTAGGCCAGATCAGTACAAGTAAAGAACTCTGTGTGGTCTTTAGCAGTCTTGTTCGAAATAGAGGCGTTCAACAGGAGTGCGCAGCTTATTTCACGAGTGATTTTTGCGGGAAGTGAGCGAAGAAGGTAAGCCACTGAAACATCCTTTTCCTTCCCCTTTTTTTGTCCTTACCCCCACTCTCTCAACTTCAAGTAGACTTTCTCCCGCTAGAATTCCAGAATGATCATTAACCTTTCCTTTGGTTTCCACTCTTGCCAGGCTGCAGCTCCTGTTCTGCTTGGTTCCTGGCCCCATATGCCACTTTCCTATTTCCTGACTGTAGACAGCAGGGAGTAGCTCTATTATCACCTTCACTGAGCTGTCTTTGAATGTGAGAGGCAATTCCATTTCACTTTGCCATGGGGAGGAGGAGATAGGCACACTACCCAGTTCACAGAAATTGGCTCAGGACTTGCTTTTATAAGTTGAACACAAGGACAAGGCTTTTTTATTTCTGTATTACGAAAGGTTACTTAATTCAGGCAAATGCATTCTTGAGAATAACTCTTTTTGTGCACTGGTTAATGGACAATTCAAGATTAGTCTCATGAGGTTAAACTGTCTGATTGCAGTGGGAAGGAAGGTGTAATTTTAATACTTTGTATACCGCAGTAGTTTTTCTGTTGTCAAAGGCTGCACTGCGTAAAAATAGGAACTTACAGTGAGTGCTTAAACAGTGTAATGATTAAGGGGATTTGATATGAAGCTGCATAGCTGCTTTATATTTACTGGTTTGCAAGCCAAGCTGAGGGCCCTTCACCTGCTGGTGCTTTTTAAGTGAAACAGGCGTTCTGGCCTGCTGCTACACTTGCCTCACTCGCCTAGTCAAATCAAGATGTCTCACCAGTGTCATATTGTTTACTCTCACTAATGTTCTACTCTGTGCTCCTTCTGGCGTTTTTACAGCCGTGTGTAAAATTTGTATTAGCAAAGTGCAGGAGGATTTTCTCTTATCTGCATATCGAATGTGAATGTCTGCTGATAAATCATTTCAGATTAGCATAATGATTCAGCACCTTAGAAATAGTAGCTAGGTATAGTCATTGTATTTTTGTATCCATTGTATATATTTTCACACTGTTGGTTTGCCACAGATATATGTATATATTTTTAGCAGTGTTATCATTAATATTATAAATAAATCAAAATCAAAGCTGGATTGCTCTCACTGCAGGTGGGGAGCCATAATGCTTTCTTCAGTGGCAAATCTAAACAACACTGAGGCTCAGGTTTTTATCTCCTTTAAGTCCAGGCCAAATATGTTGAAATTCTCCAAGGGTTCCGAAGAGAAGTGCGCACACTTTATGCTATCACGTGTCTTAAGCTAAAATTGATGTTTTATAAATAATTTCCACCCCACAAACATCGGAGGCACAATCACAGCAACCCAGTGATATTCATTTGGCATAAGTCAGTTTCATTTCTCCGCACTTTTCATCAGAAATGGCTTAAAAAGTAGAGTTAGCCTGAATTTTTAATGCCCAGAGCTTGCAGGGGACAGTGGCTGATGTTCTTCACTTGTAGACGTCTGACAGTGCATGGCAGCAGAAGGAACAAAATGGTCACATAGCCCGGCTGCACTCCCCGGGTCACTCAGCCTGCTAAATATTTAAAGAGACTAGCAGCAAACTAAGCAGTCGCTAACGGGACCATGGCTGGTGATAAAAGATGTTTTAGTTGGGACATTAGCCCTTTTCTTCCCTCTGTGATTCCTGATATAAGATCCTCACTATCGTTCAGGCCAATAATACACATCAGTGATTTGGCGTTGGTTGCCATGAGGAGCCTACAATTGACTCAGCGAGGCTTGGGACTGAAATGTAGTCTACCACTATAAAAACACTGAGGGTTCTCTAGCCAGACTCTAAGAAAGCCTGTACTGAGTAGGACAGACATATTACTCAACATGGAAGCAAGAACCACTGAATGACCAAAATGTTGGCCATCGGTGCTGTAATGCTGAAGTGTTCACACAAATGTAGATCGTCATACGCTCTTTGACCTCACTGAATGTTGTTGGAAAACTAGTAATATAGTGATCAGACACTGATATTTTGTAACTGTTGCAGCAAAACCTTGCTCTGAAATGGTAAATTCATAGGAGAAGCAGAAATCCTTGCGTTTAATATGTGTTAATGTAAGGCCATTTTACGTCAAGTAATTTTGTTCCACTTTTATTGGTTTATTCATCAAGGAATGTTCACACAGTGTAAAGGGAAGGTGATGATGGCAAACGGTGTAAAAAAAAAAAAGAGGTGAATGTGTAACATAACATGTTGTTAAGTGAAAGGTCATAAGGTTCAGTATGAATATATAGCCATTAAAATCCAGACTAGACTTTGGGTGTTCACAGAGGAAGACAGAGGGAACTGAGCTCATGAATTACATTCGGTCAGTGATCTGTGCCTCTGTGCTTTCGTTATTAAAGTAAAGATCAAATCTTTCTTCAACATGATTCAAGCAGATCTAATACTGACAGCATGACACTCTATTTCGAACACCAACTAATGCTTTTTGGTTTGTGCTGTGACTGGGATTAACTTTTTTTGTACAAGCAACACAATCACTGCTACAATATATTAGCTTTGTTTCTAGTATGTACCATATTTTGCATGAAAAGTGGAGTGACTGTCAATGGTACAATTCACCCCATAGTTGGACAGAGGGGCAATGTAACGGTCTGGTCAGTGGCCGGTAGAGGCCGCTGCTTTTCAGTTGTTTGGTTCTGGCTTTGGTTTGGTTTTGGGGCTTTTATTTTGGGATTTTGTTCACGTTTTGTTTCTTGTTTCACGTTTCCAGGTGTCCTGTGTTTAGTTCAAGTGATTACGTTTGGTGATTGGTTTTCTGTCTGTGTCCTCTATGTGTTTAAGTTCAGTCTATATGGACCGTGGGGATCGGTCCATCGCCTCACATCTCTGGTTTGTAAACGTATCAGCCCCTGTGCCAGGTTTCGTTTATGTTCAGTTCTGTTTGACTTAAATAAAGAAACCACATTCATGGATGCCTGCCTGCCTTGTGCCTGTCTTCCAGGAGGTAGCTCATGGCTGAGGGATAGCTCCTCCAATCGTGACAGGGCTAACTATAACAACTGCCAGAAAAGTTTGGTAAATTCCATGTTTTTTTAACTATGTTTCAGCCTGAACACGCAAAAAGGTATGCATCAATATACATACAGTTAGTGAAACGAGACTTTGTCAAACAAGAGGAAATATAAACAAACCAAAGTTTTTAAGTGCATAGCATTTATAGTATATATTCAGTGAATCAGTGCATAAAACCAAATTGTTTTTATAAAGGGCTGTTACAAACTACTCTTATTACTTTGGGAAGCTTAATTTTAACCAACTCGTTGTGTTTTAACTTGGTTAAATGTTGCCGTGAATTGTTTACAGTATTCAAAGCGGAGGACAAATAAAATAATGGGCAGTTGGATGGCCTAGTGGTTAAGGCATCCGCCCTGCGACCAGAATGTCCGGGTTCGATCCCCAAGACCGCTAGGCACCACTGAGGTACCCTGAGCAAGGTACCGTCCC
>JBBPCW010000002.1:13812578-13828973 GCA_037974425.1 Phenacogrammus interruptus
CACATACATATATATATATACATATACATACATATATATATACATACATATACCTACATACATATACATACATATACATACATATATATATATTAAAGCTTGATTGAAAAGTAAAACTCATTTGCATACAAATAAAAAAAAAACTAAAATGTGTCTAAAAGTATCCAGACACCCTTTCTAATTAGTGGATGCAGATACAGAGCTGTGAAAATGTTGTATTTGATGGAATCTATTTTTGTACATTGGTCACCCTAAATGGTTTCAAATGCTCCAAGACAAGAACATGACGAAACACAAAACAACATGAAAACGATTTCTTTTATTGGAAATACGTGAACTGCTGTGGAGAAATCTTCACAGAATCCCTTTCATTCAGCCGCACTGGAGGTGTATCAAGCATGAACTGTACATTTAAGGTCTCAATAAATAAATGAAAATAATCATTATAAAACTGTATTCTGTGTTCAGCCAGATTCTTTATCTTACACTGTAAAATACTAAATGTTTGTATGATATTAAAGTTGAGTGTTACATTAAATATCCAGTAAGTTTAAAAAAAAAAAAAAAGACAAAGGATACCTTACCACACCTTTTTTGATAGATGTCTGGATGCAGTTAATATAGTGATGAGCATGTGATTGACACGCTGCTGTATCCAACCCTGCTATATCAGTGACGTAAACAAAGCAGTATGCACAAAATGGGAAGAAAATATATTCTGGAGTGATGGCGCTCCACGAGATACTTCTGGGATGTTTGTGATCCCGAATGCAGTCAAATCCAGTCAAGTTTTCCATTTGGGTAGACATTTTCTTCAGTTAAGGGAAGAGAAACGTTCTATTAATAACCTTGGATTTCATATGAAATATTGAATGAGCGGATATCTACAAACTTTTAAATGCATAATGATAAATCAACACAATTATTTCATGCATTACATTATTTTGTTACTGCTGGAACAAACCTTCACAACTCCAAAATGGTAACTTTACAGGAGAAGCAGAAAACATTAACTTATGATGGAAGTAAAATAGGATGTCAGAACGTTTTAGACCGGTTTAACTGGTCTATTCATTGTGAAATTATCACACAAGAAGAGCGATGTACATATATATACACACACACACACACAAAATAAGGCTAATAAGCTAAAAGACAATTATTTGATTTAATGTAAATATTTATATCAAGGGTGATGTATGACTTTCAGTTCAGAGCAATTCCATGCATTCAAATACTTCTCATAAATACACTTTACTTTTTGTTTCTTTTAATGATGTATTTCACATTTACTACAGTAAAGCTTTTGATACAGAAAATACTCTGAGCTGATATTTTATACTGTTACTGAATCTAATTGCCATGCAGTCTCTTTGAAAATGAACTGTCACAAACATCTGTGCCTCTTTTACCGCAAATAGATTCATCCCTGGATTATGAAGACATTGGATTGGAAATGATTCTGTAATAAACAATGAGGTCAGATACACTAAGGTCTGGTAAGGCCCTCTCTCTCACTTTCCCCTCTTTCTGACTTTCCCCTCACGCTCATCCTCATCCAGAACGGCGATTGGTGTGTAAAATGAGATTATGTGGGGGATTACGGCTATATGACAGTGAGTTCTGTCTGTAGATAGAGGAGTATATGGAAGGCTTTTATAGCTTCATTCATTAAGCATGTGAACAAGGCAGAGTATATGAACTATGCGGAGCAGAAGTCACTCCCATAAACTGACGCAGAGAGCTCATTTCATAATGAGCAGCTATATATAAAACCTTTGATGTCATTCTTTATTCAGCTCTGGCAAACTAATCCCAGTTCCTTTAACATAAGCGTAAGAGTGACCATATGCAAAGACAGCCTTGTTAAGCAAACTGAATTAATATCAGAAGTGTCCATGTCCTACATTTTATTTTATTTACCAAGGTCCACATATGACATAAGTGTGGTTTTGGTTATCTACTGTGTTGTATAAAATTAGCCAATCCGAGCACAGAAGTCGTCATATTATTAGCCAATCGCAGCCGAAAGAAGCGGAATTTGTCAGAAAATGGGTGTTAAAAAAAAAACGCAGAGCAAAGCTGGCAGTAATGAAAGAGAATCTGGTCACACACACACACACACACACAGCGAGGGGGAAATCTGTGTAGTTTTATCTCGGTGATGTATCTACTCTAATGGCTTTAACAGTCAGAGTTCTCGTTTAGAACCGTACAGCGTTAAAACGGCTATGTTCGACAGTTAAATGACACTAACCGTGCTGGATTGGCCATTGGGCATACCGGGCGCGGAGTCCTGTTAATAACCACCCCTTCCTGGAACGACCGCCTGAACAGTGCAATATTTTGTGGCTCCCGATCCGCCAGTGACTTTCCTATCCGGCCCACTTGCTATTGAAGTTGAATAGCGAAAAGTGGGGGGTTACTGTATATACACCATCAGGTTTCTGCAGATTTAGGCCAGTAAAAAAAAAAAAAAAAGAATGAAATTTAAGACTGGTTTGAAGTCCAAACAGGAAAAAATTAGAAGTGGAAAATCAGTTTTAGAATTCAGAATAACCCGTACAGACTAATTAAATAAATGCAAAAACATCCAGTCTATTGTATGGTGATAAATTCCGAGTGGGTTGTAAATTTTATGTCGGCCTTCGATTCCTGTTGCTCTGGACTGTTTAAAGAATGAACTACGACACAGAACCAATATACACCATGCCATCAGAGAAATGCTGCCAAAGTTTTCAAAGCCTAAAATACAATTACCTGGTGTCTTACAACAGATTGTAATCTATAGTAATCAACTAAATATTGTTCAATTGTGCTATATTTATACATGTATAGATAACAGTGGGGTGTTTAATGGTGAAACACTACTGGCATTGCAGTTTAGTCCTAATACATGCACAAAACAAGGCCCTAGAGACTAAAGAGTTAAAGTAATCTACTCACCTCTGGTGTGAGATTTGTTTGCCATCTAAGTCCATGCTTTTGCAGATCATTTATGAGTAAAGAAGGAAAGAGATAGCAGTGTTGAAGGTCTTCAGGGAAAGATATCTGTAATCCTGTCATAGTGAGAGAACAGAAGAGCTGAGATGAGTGTCCCACTGGGAAGTTTGAGGACTAAGCACATTCATTAAACCACACATTGAGCTTACTGAGCTTGTGTGTGTGTGTGTGTGTTTGCTCAATGGACTTATTACCTCACACTCATCCCTGGTCGACCAGGCCTCTGCCATCACACGTAACCATAGTAACGGTCCTCCACCACCTCAGTCTGCTTTTTCTCACTGTAAATGGACTGTGTACTTCAAAAGGGCCCTGGATCCACATCAGATGTTGGCATGGCTGGTAGAAAGGCAACACACCAGCGGTCATAATTCAACAACTAAGCAGTTCTGTCAGTGTCCATGTGATGTGCATGCGCATGTGCTTATGTAATTGTACATGCATGTGAGAGACTGACAGAAAGATAGATCGAATGGGGGGGGGGGGGGTGCTCTTGCGATGAAGCTCATGAATAGGATAATGAGGCTTGACATGAGGCCTCATCTAATACTCAGAGCTATAACAGAGTGGAAGCTCTGGGGTCAAAACAGTTTTCCACAGATCCTTTACTGGTGGAAGTAATGAGTATATTAATCAGAAGACACAGGCAAACGTGAACACACCTTTCTCCCTCACTCTCAGTCACGGCCCTCAAGAGGGGATGGTGGCTGTGTTGTCTGTCTCCATAACAGCACGTCTGGCTGGCAGCCAAACATGCATCTATCTGATCCATCTCTCTCTCTCTCTCTCTCTCTCTCTCTCTGTTCTGTCTGAAGTGAGAGCTGCCTCATTCAACATCAGCTATCAGCTCTGGCACAAAGCATTACAGTTCAGAAACCTACAGACATCTATAGTTAAAGCCCTTATTATGGTAGATACCAATTTTGCTGTCAGTCTAGGACTTGTTTAACATTGAGGAATGCAGGTGTTACCACTGTTTCAGGCATTGTGAAGTAAAAAAATCTGCAGTGTTTTAAATATCCTATCCTTACTCATCATGGTGGTTTTTGCTACTTACAGTTAATATGAAGTTCTAATAAGGAAATGTATAATATTTAGAAAAATAAATCAAACTGGTCTGTTTGATTCCTTGTGTGGCAAAAACTGGCATTTCTCTTTTCTAAAGCAATTGGATGGTTATTTATGAATTCTTTGTTCTACCGGTATATTAAAGCGATACATTTGAGCAGCCTTCCAGAAGCAGTTATTAAAGTATCAGTTAATTGTGCAGTAAATGTTTTCATTTTAGCAGCCTGTATCTAATCACTATCAAGACAATGTGATTAAACTAGCTTATGGTTAATAAAAGATGGACTGTTTTATAATGACCATCTGTAACAGAGATCCACCTCACAAACTGTGCAATGCACTGAATCACGTGCACAGCTGACTCTGGTTGATAAAAGGATTTTGGATGGTCTAGTTTCAGTTTAGCAGTCGTTATAAACCCGTGCAACATTCCTCTGATTCCCACTTGTTTCATGCAAAATGAGTAACTAAAGAAATGAAATGTTTTTGCTGCTCTCTAGTGGATGACAGAGCTCTTCACACCAAGGCATCATGGCTTCCCTGTGAAGAAAAATATCAATGAGCTGCTCAGTAGCAATGCTTATGGCCCTAAATTAAACAACATTGTCAACAAAGCTTGTATACAGCAGGCTCATGGTACCACAATAATCTTTCCTATTAGATTTGTGATGTTTTAGTTTAATTTTCTATCAAAACTCTCTGGAAAACATCTGGAACAGGTGGCATGGCTAAAATGTCTCTACCATGCATTTTTCCAAGTTTAGAGAGTAATTCATTAAACACAGTTAGAGCAGTTTACCTGAACCCATCTACAGTTTCCATGCATCCCCTTTATAGAGCCATTGAAATTAGATTCTATAATCCAAACTTTTCATTGCTGTTTGACACTTAAGCCAATAAAAGTGTGACCAAACTCCGTGATTTTATGAAAAACAACAAGACAAGTCTGATAAACAGTAATTAACAAAAACTGCACGGTTGGTTTGAATATTATTTCTGTAATGTGGTGGTGCGTTTAATCTGAGCATTGACAAAAACGACGAATTCTAGTCTACTGCAGAACCGAGATTCCAGTCTCTCATTCACACAAAGCCCGAAGTTATTTCGTGTCTAACTGGCCCTCACGGGACTCGATCCTGAAACGTTCCTCGGGCAGTTACTCCACCGCGTTTACTTGCTGAGCACAGAAGACAGTTGCTTCAGAATGATGCATTAATCAGAAAATAGAGCTGAATTAAGCAACAGGGGTGTGGTGCGAGTGAAATGTGCTGTGTGCGTTTTGAAGGTGTACCTAGTGAAAAGCTCAAGATCAGCGCTGAGGAAAATACTCGGGAACTCTCGCAAAACCGAGATTACAGGCTCAGGTCTAAGGCTTGTGAACACCACGACCCAGCGGTGACCCCGCCCGTGTACCCGGGTTATAAAGGGCCGCCCACACGTGCAGCCCATGCTGGCTGATTGAGGGGAGGCGGCCTTCAGCTTCTTCTTCTTGCTGCGTCTCCCCCTGCTGGTCGGAGTGGCCAGCCCAGCCTCAGACTGGCCCTTTAGATTAGTACCAGGGTGGCGGTAGATTAGGTGGTAGGATACTTACCTCCGGACCAAAAGGTCATGGGTTCGAATCCTACCTTCAGCACCACCACTGGGTCCCTGAGCAAGACCCTTAACCCTAAATTGCTCCAGGGAGAGACTGCCCCCTGTAGGTAGGAAATGGAAGTCGCTTTGGATAAAAGCGTCTGATAAATGCTGTAAAATTAAATTAGATTAGATTCAACTTTATTGTCATTACACAAGTACAAGGCAAAGAAAAGCAGTTTAGGTCTAACCAGAAGTGCAATAAGGAATAATCAGGAAGAAGTAGATGAACAAGTTGAATTACAAGTAGATGAACAGTTTTACAGGTTGCTACAGTAATCATAAATATTCAATAGTTATGGACAAGATTTACAAGATGTTATCTACTGTATCAGAGATTGACATGTATAAAACAGTTTTAAAGGAGTTGTATGTTCATTGGTGATTTCAAACAAGTAATGAAATACTTGTAAATATTGAAAATCATTAACAGCATTTAGCAGACTTTTATCCAAGGCGACTCCCATTCCCTAACTACAGGGGGCAGTCTCTCCCTGGAACAACATGGGGTTAAGGGTCTTGCCCAGTGGTGGTGTGCTGAGGGTAGGATTGGAACCCATGACCTCTTGGTCCAGAGGCAGGTATCCTACCACTAGGCCACCCCTACCCCCAAATCAGTCTTACAAATAAAGTAACCATACTTTTAACCCTCATGTTATGTTCAAATTTACCTGACCACAGAAATATAAGCCTCCAGAAAATGGCTGAAATTAAAATTGCTAGGGGTTTGTGTCAGAAACGTATATATGTGTGTGTGTGTTTTTATACTATACAAGTCAAAACAAATCAAAACAAGTATGTGTGAAATGTTATTTCTTATATTTTTTTATACAGCTAAAACAGTCTGTGGTCAAATTGACCACAAAGAACAAAAATGCGTACAGAATCTGTACAAGTAATGAAAATATATCCTCATGAGATACCTTGAGTTTACCTTGTTGTTCCAAAAGAATTAGAAAAATTCATTTAATATGAAGAAAAAATATTTCAGTTATTGATATAGAAAAATTAAACGCCAAATCAAACTGACTCCAAACATAAAAGGAGGGTTAAGTATTTTCATAGTTGAAATACAAAACATATCCAGTAAATGGAAACAGCATGCATGTTGAAGCCTCTTATTTAAATGTATTTGGTGGTAAGGCTGCAACCTTAGTGAATAAAAAAAATATATATTGTATTTGTCGCAATCTGGATTATAGTTAGTGACAACAGAAGTGTCTGTCGCAGTCAGTATTCCCTTTCTCATTCACAGTGAGAATTCAGCCATCAAACTTATGGGCTAACTGGTGGCTAGGGAGGTGTTACCTACCTTATACACTGTAAGCTGTCTACTATTCTGTTAGCTTTTAGACTGTTAGCTATCTTTTAGACTGTTAGCTATCTTCCAGGTTGTTTGCTTTTTTTCTAGACTGTTTGCTATGTTTTAAATGCTATGTTTCTATTTTATAAACTGTACGCTATGTTCTAAACTGTTAGCTCTCTTCTAGACTGTTACCTATCTTATAGACTGTCTACTAGAGTGTTGGCTATGTTCTAAAGTGTTTGCTATGTTCTAGACTGTTAGCTGTTTTCTGGAGTGTAATACTATCTACTAGACTGCTAGCGGTCTACTATACTGTTAGCTTTCTTCTAGTCTGCAAATCCTCTACTAGTGGAAGAGAGTTTTGGTGGCTGGTGCTCAGAGGAAAGTGGTGGCTGATGCAGAGAAAGAATTTCACATTCATCCACACTGTGTGCAGTGTTGCGGTGTACTGTATTCACGCCTGATAGTATGTTTTACGGTTGTTTCTTTTTTGTGGGCCAGATTATATTGTTAAGTGGAATTACACTGCTCTCAAGCTCATTTAAGCCAGTTTGACTAATATCCAGGTTATGGATATTCGCTTATTGTTGTGTATGACTGAACGTAACTTCATTTCAGTCCTGGGTGCATGGAAAGCACAAAACAATCCACCTTAACATACAACAGGTACAACAGTAACACAAAAATACAAGAACAGTGCAAAAACATTTAGGAAAAAAAAGTGCAAAAAGTATACCGCATAATATAAATACGTATGCAGTATATCGCACATGGTGCATGTGTATTATATGTGTAATATGTAGTATGTAATATATTGTACATGATTATGTATGTGTAAATTAGGGGTGTAACAGTACACAGATGTCACGGTTCCGTACACACCTCGGTTTTGGGGTCACGGTTCGGTACGGTTCACGATACAGCAAAGTTAAGCAAAAAAAAGTTGTAAAGAATGAGGCTTGGTTTGTTTTCGTTTATTTTAAACAAACAGCAGTGTATTAACCAGTAAACACACACTCTTACTTATATTTTCATGTATGTGTAAGTGTTACGCCAGTAGGTGGCACTATTGCACCACACTACGACCCAGGTTTATGATTTACTTGTACTTTTTGGTCCCTGTGTGTTTCTGTATTACTTCAATCACGTGTACTTTAATCAGGGTGTCCCAGCAGAGCCGGAGAGCCTACAGCTTCAGGACCGTATTTTTAGGACCGCATTTCTAGGACCGCATTTGTAGGACCCTAGTTTTTTTGCGACAGCTCCACCTACCGAATTGGATCACCAAGAGCGCACTAATGAAGATAAGAACAAATTTCTGGCAAAACTTCTGTTCTTTTATTTCTGATCATATTGTGAAAAACTTCACTTTATTATCGAAAAATGTATTGTTTGGTCTCACAGAAAATAACTCATTTAAAAAATCTCAGGTGTACCTTATTAATCTGTTTATTTTAATGGCAAAATTCCACATACATAAAAGTATAGTTATGGGTAAGAAGCCATGCTTTATTGCATTTGAAAAAGAATTCAAACAATACGTTTGCTCAATTAAATGCTCATCAAAACAAAAGGCAATTAGAACTGTAACAGTTTGCAATGCTTTAGGAATTGTTGTGTAAATTTCTTCCCCCCTAGCGTTGCTCTTATTCTATGTTTTATGTTGAACTGTATGTATTTTTGCTCTGATCATAAATAAATATTTAAATAAATAAATAAATAAATAAATAAAAAACCTAATGAAGATAAGTTGGACGTCATGGACAGCAAGCAAAGTGAGTACTGTTTTTTCAATTTTATTTTATAATGTTAAAAGGATTCTAATTTTACACAGCTAAAGTGAGAGCTGCTAACTATGCTAACTCCCATGAATTTTTATAAATTATTACGACGTGGCCATGGTTTAATCAAACCTCGTTGACTTAATGACTATAACAAGTGAATCTAGCAAGCACATTAATCAAACCATAAAGATGATAAAAGCATGTTGATGTGTGAGGTGTTTCAGATGTACCTGTATTTTACTGCACTAGTGTAAAAACGAATTCAGTACTCATTGTTTTACCACATTAGCGAAGTATAAATCAAACTTCGTAATTCAGCTGTGCTGACTGCCTGGTTGCACTGCAATATGTGTTATTAGCCTGTAGTTTTGGCATTGTTTTGCAGTGATGAATGAGATGTTTGGCAGTTTTTGTATTTAGGCCTAATCTGCAGGCCTTAACCATTATCGTGTTCATTTCTATCATGTTCTGCCTGGCCAAAATGAAGTGATGGCATATATGATGGATTTGGTTAGGCTTATTGTAGAAAAGAAGAAAAAAAAAACCAAACAAACGTCAGGGATATTTTCATTGAAATGGTCTCAAAATATTATAACTATTAGGCTCTACTAACTATCTCTCTTTTTCACCGGCTGTGCAGGAACATACCATTGTCGTACCGAGGTTTCTCCGAAAGACATCATGTACCGAACCGTGACCCATGTACCGTGACGGTTCGGTACGAATACATGCACTGTTACAGCCCTAGTGTAAATGTATGTGTATGTATGTTTAATTTCATATTTCATTGAAACCATCACAGCATCTAATCTGTGAAGAATCTGCTGTGAAACCGAGGATACTGCTCAAAATACAGCGTGTAGTGTAAGCTGCAAGTTACAAAGTAAGGTTTTGGCCTTCACGCTGCCAGTATTCCTCCGTAAAGTCCAGTTTCTGCCAGAAAATAAAAGTTTGAAAGAGGAAGAAAGCCTGCCTCTTGCCATCGCTGTCTTGTTGACGTTGGCTGTCTTGTTGCCATGGCTACATGTTTCCGAGACCCCCACCCTGCTGGGATGAAGTAAGATGCCACATTCAGTTTCTCATCCTCATATTTTGACATTAGAGCTTTCAAATTCCTGTCAGCTTGTTCTCTTTCCTAACGTTCTGTTGGTGTTCTGTTACAAACAATATAGGAATAGTTTGCCTCAGATATTAGCAAAATGATGCTCCTCTATATGGACAAAAGTATTGGGACACAACTGTTTTTCAGGATTTGGTCTAGGCCTGTTACTTCCAGTGAAGAGCAGTGTGTTTGAGCATACCAATACATTTTGGTCAACGCCATGCTTTGTGTGTACCGTTTTGGAAAGACCCTTTTCTGCATGACATTCCATGAAGACATGGTTGGATGAGTTTGGACTAAAAGAATTCGACTGTCCCGCACAGAGGCTTGAACTCAACCCAATCCAACATTTTTGGTGTAATGTTGAGGCGTCACTAAACTTTTGTCCATATAGTGAATGTGCTTTAGATAGGTAGGCTAACAATGTTAGCCTCAAGTGCTATATATGCACGTAAGCCTGGCTTTAAAACATTTTCTTGTATCATTTGTCATATCTATATGTGTTAGCAATTTAAAATCATGTAGGCTTGAAAATGACATTTTATTTCTGGTAAGCAGTCAAAGAAAGGTAGTTTTTCCACATGTTTATTATCCTGGCAAGTAGTATGAGTGGCATTACTGTTCATGTTAATATTTGATCAATGTGATTTTGTCACATGTCAAGAATACAACATGAACACTCATAGATGTGGTAATAATATCTGGGAGAGATGCTCAAAGGGTCTTTCCCAGTAGCCATAATAGTAATTTTGATATGGCCTGCATGTGGTATTATTAAACCTGTCATTTACCCTTTTGTCACTTCTATTTCCAGTCTGTAGATTATTCTGTATGTGTATTTTACAAAGGCATACCCCTCAAAATGTCAAACTATTGAGTAATTGATGTACTTCAAATCAAATTATTTAGGCCAGTGGTCACTTGTTAAAATAGCCGTATCCTAAGTTAAATTTGACCTTAGTTCTTCCCATTAACTAATGTAGGCTGTGTTCAGTGCTGTGAAGGAAGTTAAAATGTACAGTTTTAAGTGAATCTCTTAAGCATTGCAATTAATAGAATCCCCTAAGCATTAAATCTAAAATAAATACTTAAAATGTTTTAATGTAAGTGCCTGTAGATTTGCAGCTGGAAGAGAGGTAGAGCTAGTACAGGCTAGCAGCTGTGTCAGATACTGGATACTCTCTGTTTATTGTCTAAGTAGTGATTACTGTTTTTGACCAAATGTGTAATTAGTGCAGGATCCAAATTCAAGAAAGGAAAAGGGATTTGAGTGAATTTGACAAATGACTCCCAAGTGCACAAGTTGATCCTAAAATTATCACAGAGTAGGGGTGTAACGGTACACAGGTGTCACGGTATGTACCTCGGTTTAGTGTCACGGTTCGGTACGGTTCACGATACAGCAAAGTTAAGCAACAAAAAGTTCTAAAGAATGAGGCTTGGTCTGTTTTCGTTTATTTTAAATAAACAGCAGTGTATTAACCAGTAAACACACACTCTTGCTTATATTTTCATGTATGTGTAAGTCTTGCACCAGTAGGTGGCACTATTGCACCATACTTCGACCCAGGTTTATGATTTACTTGCGCTTTTTGGTCCCTCTGTGATTCTGTATTACTTCAATCACGTGTTCTCTGTCGTACCATGTTTTCTCCGGCAGACATCATGTACCGAACCGTGACCGATGTTCCGTGACGGTTCGGTATGAATACATGTAGGCCTACTGTTACAGCCTTATCACAGAGTGAACTTGGCCTGATACATAGCTTTTACCAGAGCCCATTGGTAAACATAGCAGATACACCTTGTCTTGCTTTGGTAGTCTTACACAAAAGCACTGAATCTCTTTTATTCTGTGCCATTAAGAACTAAGTTCAAATTTGTTTGTGCTTTTGGGTTAATTTGTTACAGAGGTTTCATTATGATGGATGTGAAATGAAGATGTTGGGATTCTTGTTAATTTTGATAAATGTTTTAGGAAAATGAAATAAATGAAAGAATAACAGAATCAGTTCCAGTTATTCAAAGGCTACACTACATTGCAAGTACAATTGTGCTTCCCCACCTTAAACAATATATTATGCAAGCTGCATAAAATTGGGCATCATTTACTTCTGATTTTCATTGCATTATCATTATTTTACAGCCACGTTGTTATGCTAAGTTAATATTGAACATGGGGTAGCTCATTGCTGTCCTGTAGTACTATCACCCCCATTAGAGCAATGAAAGTGCACTCTGATGCATTGCTAGGGCCAGAAAAAGCACATGACCCTGGTAGAAACACACACAGCTTACTGAGACCCTGTAACTATTACTTTTAATAAAAAAGAAAAATACCAGTCATAAAGAAAATAGCCTCTCTTACAGAACAGTTCATTTTCCCCCCAGCAAAAAGGCTATTAGTTTCGCCCACTGCAAAGCAATTTACAGCTTCATAAACAATTACGGTCCTGCTTGGGCAATTTACTAGGTTGTTTTAAGGACATTGTGCAGCCAAAATTAATATTCCGATGCACTAGAGCGGAAAGGGAAGGGTCATTAGCTAAAGCAGTGGGTCTTATCCTGACTGCCTGAGACAAGACTGTAAAGCCCTGATATAAGCCATGATAATCCACACACTTTCACAAAGCCAAGATCCATATCGCTAACACATGATAACACTTAGATGAATGTATCCATAATTAACCAACTGGGATTTGTGTTGCTAATGTGGCTTGGTAGTTTGTTAAAGGGGACAAATATCAAGGTGTTCTTAAGCAGGATGACACCAAATGCACCAGGTGAGCATTTTATTTACATTTGTAATTATTTATGTCCTCGAGTTATGAATAGCTTTTGTCGTCGCAGTGGATCGCTGCCCTGCTTGCTTTGGAGGAAAAAGCACAGGGTGCCCAGAGCGAACAGTAGATGGTGGAATTGTTTAAGCAAAACAGTATGTGGTATCACTCTGTCTCTTCCAGACCCTCCTTTCACTTATTACAGTATGTGTTATTACTCTGTTGAGTGAGTTTACCCATTGCTGACATAAACAGAGAGTTATTTGTAAATTTATTTTAATGAAAGGTCTGTCTTCATTTCCAGGAAACCAACCGTTTTCCGCAAAACAGCCAAAGTTGAGCCAGTCCTGCAAATTCATGTAGGAATTCGAAGCGGCCAGAATCTGGCCACCCTCCTAAAATAGCCAAATGCAACCAATTCCCCAAGCCAAAATTCAGCTAACCCCTCCAAAAATACCCAAACGTCACCACCTTCACACAAACAGCCAAAACAACCAATATTCAGATATACAGCCAAAATTAGTCTAACCCTGTAAAACCCTGTTATTTTTTTAAATATTGCACCTATTTTCTAAATGTTTACATATACACTACATTCCCATTTACATATATATATATATATATATATATATATATACACACACACACACACACATAGATATTCAACTGATATTTAAATTTTATGTTATTTTTATTTATTTATTTTTATCTTACTTCTATATATTTATGTAAAGTTGGGGGAACACGAGCCTAAGAATTTCATTACGGTAATGATGCTACATTGTTATTTGTATATGACAATAAAACTCAAAAAATGTGTTCAACCCAGCAAAACAGCCCAAATGGATCTTCCAACCAGCCCCCAAAATGGCCAAAACTCAGCAAGCCCCCAAAACAGGCCTTCTGTAACCTCTGCTTGACCTGAGTCATAGCTAATGTGTGACTCATTATCAAATGTTTTTTTCTGGTTGGACAAGAGTAACAGGATCAGATTAGCATGCCATGGTGAGCTGTGACTCCGGTGCCAGGATGCACCATATGGACATTTTCTGACACTGCTGCTACAGTGGGTACAGAAAAGATTCACCCCTCCACAATATTCACACTTTGTTGCTTTGCAGCCTAAAATGAAGACGCACACCTGCATATACACAAAAAAAGGGAACATTTCCATGTGTGTTAACTCAATGTAATTGATAGCAAACATTTAGAAAAATCACTGAGAGAGATAAAGGATCGCTCCATGTGTCAGTACTTTGTGGAGCTTTGAGTCTTCTCTGATACTTTTCTACCAACTTCACACATCTAAACTGTGCATTATTTGCCCATTATTCTTTACAGAACTGTTCAAGCTCAGTCAAACTAGATGGTGACTGTTGGGAACTGCAGACTTCAAGTAATTCCACAAATGTCCAGTGGGGCTTAAATCTGGGCTCTGAATGGGCAACGCAAGGACATTCAGCATTTCCTCCTTCAGCCACCGTGTGGTAAGTTTTGCTGTGTGTTTTGGGTCATTGTCCTGTAGGAAGGTGAACCTTCCACCCATTGACACATTTCTGGAAAAGGCCAACAAGTTTTTCCCAAGAATTTACCAATATTTTGCCCCATTCACTATATTTCCTTATTTCCTAACAAGTGAGAAACAGGATGTTACCGCCTCTGCACTCTACTGTAGGTCTGTGTTCTCTGGATGAGAAGCTGAATTGGCTTTCCACCAGTACTGCTTGGTGTTGTGGCCAAAAAGTTTGATTTGGGTCTCATCTGACCAAAACACCCATTTCCACTTGGCCTTAAGGTCTTAAGTCTTAAGGTGCATTTTGGAAAGGCTTAGTCAAGACATAATGTGGCCGTTCTTGAGGAGTTGCCTTTTTTTCTAGCAACCCTTCCATACATTTGTGGAGCTCTTGTGATCTTCGTGTCACATGCAATAGCTGTTTTTATGCTAAACTAATCAAAATGATTACTGATTATCACAGGTAGAAGCAAGTTAGCTTGGTGTCCAGTGGAGAAGGTAATTAGTTACACTTGTTTAAATGTTCAGGACCCTTTATCCACCTCAGTGATGCTGCTCCGATATTTGAGTTATTTTATACCCAACTGTTGCTATCATATATTTCATTTGCATGTCATAACTTGCATTTACTCATACAAATAGTTTTTTTTGTGTTTATATGCGTGTGTGTCTTCATTTCAGGTTGCAAAGCAACACATTGGGATTATTTTGAAGGGGGTAATTCTTTTCCATATTCCACTGTATGTAGCTTCTGTTGCTGTTCCAAATTTTTCCACAAGGGGGTAGTATATTGCAAACAAAACAGCCACAGAGATCTCTTATGCTGTCCAGTTCCCTGAGTTTAGACCAAACGCAAAGGAATTTCCTCTGCTCTGTCAGGGTAAGTTGGCCTGACGACACTATGAAGTGTTCTTAATGGCTATGATAATATTTTAATAATGTTTTAATGTCTTTTTAAACCAGGTCTTCATGGCCACAACCGAATGAAGCTCTGTTGAAGTATTAAAAATGCCACATTTTTTACATTGTTTGTAATGTTCATATTATTTGAATAATAAATCAGGGAGAGGGAAAGACTATGGTCCAAGTTCATGAATATTTAAAGAATGCAGTTTACAGATCAGAACACTGACAATGGATGAATACTAATTTCATGCACTCTGTGTCTGATGAGGGGTTAAATAGGACGTTGACTGCATAATTTATTTTCTTCCACATTTTTGCACCTTTGATAGGCTTCTTTGGTCTGGCAATGTCTGCATATACTAAATTGTATCAGAAAATGAGGGGGAAAGGACACTTTTCTACTGAAATATTAATAAATGTGATGCATGGCATGTAAATGAGAAAACACCTTGGTTGAGTGTTTTAGGTCCGCTGGCTGACAATCATTATGATGTTGAACCATGCATCGTGACACAAACACACACACACACACACACTCACACACAATGCACCTTATTTTCGTTGTATTTTTAAGGAGCACGTAACTTTTTGATGGCAGTAGTAGTGCTTGGCTTGGCATGTTTCCCCTTTTTGTACTGTAGCATCTAATCTCACTGTGCAACAACAGTGTTACCTGTGCCTGGTGCTAACAAATTCTTCTACTTTAATGTGTAACGGTTGGTGCATTACCACCCTTCTCTGGTCATGTTACATACGATCCCATTGCAGTGATTTACTGTAGACATCGTCAAATGCCAAGATAATAGTAAACATCCAATTCTAGAGTTTTACATAATATTTCAAGGATGGTAAAACTATGCTCTCATAAAATCCAGTTAGAACTCTGAATGCTGAATGTAGCTGTCAAATTTGTGTCCAGTTGAAATTTGACTGCAGAAATGTATTAGTTAAACTTTACCCCCATTCCCTTCACTGCCAGCCCACCATCGACAGTTTTGTAATGGAAATGGTGTTCAGTGTTCCCTGTGAACCCTAAAGCAGTGGAGTGTTGGACTCTGACTGAACCATAGTTAAAGTGAACATTATGTTTAACTGGTTTAGATGTGGGCAGGGTGGGGAGTCTTGCTCCCTTTTGTCATGATCTCTCTCTTTCTGAAGAAAATTGTGTTTTCCCTGTTAAAAAAGAATTAGTGAGACCATCCAGGTGTGAGAGAAGGAGAGAGAGAGAGAGAGAGAGAGAGAGAGAGAGAGAGAGAGAGAGAGAGAGAGAGAAAAAAAGAGTGTACGCCTCGTGGAGGAAA
>JBBPCW010000002.1:13939089-13950990 GCA_037974425.1 Phenacogrammus interruptus
TATATATACACACACATAAATACATATATATACATACTTTGTATTAATAACCTCCCCTCCCTTTTGTATTAATTATCAGAAATTCCCCTCAAACTAACTATATACCTACTTAATCTGTATTGTTTGTCTCAGTGTATAACTATGTAAGGTATGAATAACACGTTAGCACTACCATACACAGACAAGACAATAAGAATGTATAGAAATACATGTTTAATTTACAGTTAAGCTGTGTGTGCACATGGCTGCCACTTAAAGGAGAAATTAAATTTGTTTCTTTACTAAACTAATGAGTTAAATTAGTCCCCTAATGCTTTTCATAGTATTCCACATTTACATCTAATCACAAACTGTCATGCTCTGTCCTGCCTGAGCTTGCTCTAACAGTCGTGGAGGAAAAATCGCAGACAGGTGACACTCCACACATCTCTCTGTCTGTTCCTGCCGAGGATCCTGGTGTTGTGTTCTCCGCCACACCTCTATCAGAGGACAGAGGGGATTGGGTATGTGACTTTAGATACATGCTGTGACGAGCATCACCCATGTTCCCTTGTGCCTCTTCCACGCTATATGCCAGAGCCTTGGAGTGATGCATTGATCCGGCCCTGAGCACTCCCCAGTGAGCTCACTGGCCATTTCCAGCACAGCCTTCAACCCCTGAGAGAATTCTTGCCCACCGGGCACCCACCTCCGCTCAACTCAGCCTCCCTAACAAATGACCACAAGCTTCACTCCAAGGTAATAATTACAGTCCTGGTCCTGCCTCTGTCCGGCTGCTGCAGCAGCCAGACCCTTGTCTCGTCTGTCTTTCCCTGCTGTAGCTAATCTTGATTTAATTGAGTCCCGCCCCAGCTCACTTTTTTTTGGGCAGAGAGGAGTGTCTATTGTACTGGAACAATGTGGACGTGGTGATCAGAAGAGAAGGTGTAATAGAGGGGGATAGTTGTGAAATGTAATTGACAGCAAACTAGACTGTACAAGAGGGAGCGCAAAGAGGAGGGGTCTGAGAGAGAAGGGAAGAAAAGAGTGAGGAACAGAAAGAACGATAAAGGATGAGAATGACAGAATGAGAGATGCAAAGAAAGAAAAAGAGAGAGAAACAGAGAGGAAGCGGTCAATAAAACAGAGAGAGGAAGAGATTTAAATAAAGGAAAAGAAAGAAAGATGGAACAAGAGAGAACGATGAGAGACAGAGAGAGAAGGAAATGTGACATGTAAGGCAGCAAGAGATAGAAAGGGATGCTGAAATAGAGAGAGAGAGAAAGGGAGGAGGAAATAGAGAGAGTGAGTAAAAGAGAGAGAGAGAGAGAGAATGAGGGTTGGAAGGAAAGGGAGAGGGAGAAAGTCGAAGAGACTGAAGATATTAAAAAAAGGGATTAAGAGTAGGAAAGGGAGACGGAGAGGAAAAAAAGAAAGAGATAAGAGAGAAAGAAAGAAAAATATCAGAGGAAATAGGCAGAATGTGGCCTGTAAAGAGGGAAAGGTAAAAGGAAGAGATCTAAAAAAAAAAGATTGTAAGAGAGATAGAGTGAAGTACATAACAGAGAAACTGGAGAAATAAAGAGGCGCTGGTGGAAATAAAAAGTGGGAGAGAAAAAAGACAGAGAGAATAATTGCAAAGATGGATGGATGGATGGATGGATAGATAGATAGATAGTAATGAAAGAGAGTGGGGACAGAGCAAGAGGAATAAATGAGGCTGAAAATAGTTAAGAGGCAAGAGGAAAGAGATAGAAACAGGAGAAAGTAAGGAATGTAAAGAGAGGCAAAAAAAGATGGAGGAAGAGCATGAAGCAGAGAGAGAGAAGCAAATAAAAATAGAAATGTAATGAACAAGAATGAGAGGTTGAGAGAGACAGAGAGGGGGAGAGATAAAAATAAAGAGAGATGGGAGAGACACGGTGAGATGAAAATAAAGAGAGAGTGAAAGATGTAAAGAAAATGAGAGAGAAAAAAAGAGTGAGAGAAATAGAGGGAGACTGAGAGAGAGAGAGAGAGAGAGAGAGAGAGAGAGAGAGGATGACCAGCGCTGTAGATGTAATCAGGGCAGTTATTAATCTCCTGGTTGAGGTGTTGGGAGAGGAAAATGCTGCTCATCAGTGCTGGAATTGCTGTACCTGCGTGCAGCGCAGCCGCAGTGCTGGAGAAATGCAGGAGCGGCCGGCCGGCTGTCTGCTGCCTCCAACCATCACTCTGAGGACAAGAGGTCAGCGAGAAAACAACCGCTGTGTAGTCTGCAGCCTGAGCTGCCGCCATTGTCTCGCCACCACATATGAGAAAGTTCTCCCCGTGCCTTTTGTCCTTGTGTCAGCAGGCAGGACATTCTAAATTATTTTGCTCAGCTGCCTCCCTGAACTCTTGCTACGGCACGTCAACACACACATCATCTGGACACACACACACACAGGCGCACACGCACACTCATATTTCGATGCTCTCTGTGTGTATATGTGTGTGTGCAAGTCTGCTGTGTCCTACCGTCCACCACAAACCTTCACACACACACAAATATACAGCTTATGTTTATGTCTTTCTTTGTCTGCTTGTTTAAAACGCCTCTAGACAAAGAAAATAAATAAAATAAATAAATGATGAAAAAAAACGAAGAGGCTGGAAATTGATATTTACAACGGGCAACAAATCAGCGAACAAAATGATTGAAATAAACGGAAACAATTAACTGATCTTTGCTGAAGTTCACGTTCTGATTTTCACACGATGGAACCGTAATAAAGCAGGAAAAGTGAATGTTAAACACTGGCTGTTTGCTCTTGAGTTGCATGCCAGACTCCAAAGCTGTGATTAAGAACAGCATTTATCTAAATGGATTTCAACTGATTAACCAGTTAAGCAGTAATGATCGGGGGCTGTGTACACGCCGCATCAGGCTCTAATTTGATAGGAATGTGTTGCCATGGTTGTTCTCTCAGTCCCCCCACCCCACCTCCCCCAAACTCCACCCCCCCACCCCACCCCCCCCATGCTGAAACTGTCCGTTTCCTCAGGAACAAGGTTAGGGGTTTACCCAGTCACGTGACATGCTGTTTTTTAACCTTCTGCCTGCAGACTCCTCTGTCATCTCCCATCACTTCATCCAGGCTTGGACTGGGGTCTTTTTTTTCCGCGGTGGAAAACACATGCTTTGGAGAAAAAGCTAAGCAACGTCTGCTCACAAAGCTTGACGTGTGATTTTGTGATGTTTAATCTAATTCGTTCCAATGTAGTGTCTAATGTGTTAGATCAGTGCCCCATGGAGGAAATAAAGCCTGCCTTGTTCTTCATTCAGACTGAAAATGCTTTGATTCTCTATCGTTCTGCCTTTGAATCAAACATCAAATGTATTTTAATTGTGCAACAGGCCTGGATTCGATTCTGCTGTCACCCAGATCAGATATATGGTTTAATATGTAAAGGACGCACCATTATGAGCAAGATAGGAACGGGAGGATGCTTTTCTGCTGATTTTCCTTTTTGTTTTATCAGGAGTGTTTTAGTGATGCAACAGCGTCGTCTGACACAAGGACTATACAAGCAACAGTATGTTGAGGAAAAAAAAATATATATATATTTATATATGATTCAAATGTTTTTCTTTTTAAGGTTTTGGCATATTAACGTAAATCATATATAACCACTTATTTAGTAAAATAGATTGTTTGTTTGCTAGCGGTCTTTTTATTTATTTGTTTTGTTTGTTTATTGCTGTTTATTTTTTACCCTTCAGTGTCTATTCAGTGGAAGACACATTTTCATATTACTCATTCTGAAAATAAAATATTAATCTATCGGTCTCCAGGGTAACATCCAGTTTTATATCACTCAGATTTTGTAGGCAGTAATTGGAGACATAGCTGCTTCGTATCCAAGAGGTAAAAACAGTCATAACATTTTATGCCCCAAAACAATGCGAGAGCTTCAGCGCCGTTATGTTCTGACACATCTGTATAAATAACGCGGGAGCAAACAGCCAAGGTCCATTAATAGAAATAAAGGAAACACCGATAGTGACAATCCGCAAGGCGGAGGCTGCGGCTCCTTTAGAGTCCAGCTGTAGGACTTAGCGATTGCTAGAGAATAGGCTTAAAGGAGGAATAAAAGGCGAGCAACAAAAGAGGAGAGGAAGAAAGAAAGTGAGAGAGAGAGAGAGAAAAACAGAGAGTGAAGGGCACCGAGAGAAGAAAAAGAGAGGGACTGAGAGAGAGAGAGAGAGAGAGAGAAATGAAAGGTTTGGTTTCACATTCTATGATGATGTGTAGCCAAGTCCCTTTATAGTCTGAGGCTAACATCCTAATGGGGACAAGCTCGAAGTGAATGGAGCCCACCGAGGATAAGCTACTAAATCTTGCAATAAAAGCAATGTGATTTACAGTAAATTCCAGGCAGCTGACAGCGGCAGAGCTGAGGGCATAAACAGGCCTTTCAGCACGGCTCCTTCCCCTCGCCTCTCTCTGCTGAGAACAACAATCGCGCAGCCAGGCAGCCTGGCTCACCAGCAATGACTTTGATAAATAACCAGGAAGTCCCACTGTTGGCTTAAAACTAGAAGTTGTTCAGTTGCAATTCTGCATTTGTCCTCCTTTAATGGGTATGGAAGTGGCTTTAGCTGTAATCTGGCATTGATTGATTAGGTCTCACTATAGCTCCCACTCTCTCATCCTGGCTTTGCTCGGCGGGGTGGGCAGTCGGCCGCAGCTGGGCTCCTGGCTGTATTAGGGCCCTGCACAGCTTATTTACCTGCAACACAAACACAGTTAATTCCACTTGGGTGGACGGACGCGGCGGCAGACTCCAATAAAACGAGAAACAAGAAGTGACATGTTCTTGTTGGTGCTGAAGACATCCAGTGAGGGGATGGGAAATAAAGCATGGATTCATAAAGCTGGGAGTGGTCTGGAGAGGAAAAGTGTCCAAAGTTTAACAGTTTATACTCGGCCCACACACACAGAAATACAGAGCAGCCATTAAAGTCGTCCACTGGAACTCAGTTTGGGGTCACGCAGGGCATCGTTGTCTCACCAACCCTGCTTGGACTAACATTCAAAGTTCCACATTTATGCGCCTTCCCAGAGCAACTTACTAAATAGAATTGTTCACAATGGCGGTGATAGGAACCAGGCATCCGTGACATTTACGGTCCCTAAAAGAAAAAAAAGAAAGTTATGAATGTTTATGAATACAGCCTGAATTTTACAATAGTTTTAGATAAAGTTTTGCCCTGAAACACATTTTTAAAAGCCATCCACTACAGAAGCATAAATGCAGGGTGTTGTAAGGACAATATTTTTCAAAGGAGACATACCCAAGGTCAGTTGGACAGTGAACAAAATAGCTATAATTGTATTCCAGACATCATCATTCCTGGTTCCTATTAACGTCACTGCAAAGAAATCTCAGTGAGTGTCTCTATACTGAACCATTTCACATAGAATGACTTTGTTTACATCTCATCAAGTAAATTATGTTGATATTTGAAGAATCTGTGGAACGTCCGAAGTCTTTCTGCTATGCTAAAGCCCTCAAAGAAGCTCTGGCTTACACCCGCGGTGGGTATTTAAGTTTCTATCAGTAAGAGAATTCTTTTTGTAGTCAGGTTTCATTAAGATCAGGTATTCCTTCTTTAGTACTCTTAAGTGTCTGGCGCAAAAAAAAAAACAAGTACAGTTTGCTACTCTAAACACAGACTTAACCTGTATTGCCTGTAGAACTTGTCATTTTTATATTGTATTTATAATAATTTATTAATAATATTAATGATTAATAATTAATTAATTATTTATTAACCCTTTTATTGCACACGTTTATGACTTGTAATAACGAAGAAAAAAATACATAAAACAATGTATTCCATAAAAACTCCAAGTCCAAGAATATTGATTCCCATTCAAGCAGCAAAACCAGCATGTCTAGAATTAGCTGTTTTAGTGACAAAACCAATCCATTTACCGCCTACTGAGTCTACACGGTTTAGCCCTGCCTATTCACAATGAAGTTGTAAGGAATGTTTCTATCCAGACTTTTTGAATGAGGGACAATACATGGCTGTCAGCTGAAAGGGACATCATTTGAGCATATTAACCTTATAGGCACAGTCACAAAACAGCCTGTTTAATTGTGGTGGATAAAAAAGTGACTGGTGACTTTAGAATTAACAGAGGCAGTGCATAAAACCACATAAACATCTTAAGTGCACCTCAGGGGAAAAATAGCTGACAAGAAAAAGGCTTAACTATATACCAGTGTGCGTAGCAGTCCTTGCAATACTGAATAATGTACCATAGGACTTCATGAGTGTGGAATTTTAACGGGTTAAGTGTGCCATTAAGGACTTTACTATAGTGACAAAGGAGTCTGTAATTCTTTCAATATATCTCTGTGCTCTTTTCAATGTTTGCATGATTCCTGAGGCTGCAAAGCAACCTTGTTGGGGAAAAAAAGAAAGTAAAGAGCTATTACACCTATGAACATTGGCATCCTATACCCCATAACCTCATCAAGAATTCTTCAATAACTCTTACTCTTCAGTGTAGCCTTAGGACCTCAGTGGCCCTTTACTATAGGCATTTCAATGTCCGTGCAAAAAGGCCCATTCTTCATTTGTCCACAGAACCTGCCTGAACACACTGGAGTTCTCAATTTTATGCCACACTTACACTTCTGTCGGGTATCATACATTCTGATTGAATCTAAATAACACAAAGCAATGACCATGAAGAGAACAAGACTTCTGGATGATGTAGGTTATAATGAAACAGCAATGTTTATTTTGAATGAGGCGCAGGAGGTTGGAAAATTCAATTTAGACAGAAAGCTGGATATTGATTATGTTTTACCAGCAGATCCATTTTAATTAAATATTAAATAAGAATGTGGGGACATGGGCGCTACAAGTTGTTTTCAGTTGATCATCAAGCATCTTCTCAGAAATCATAATCGGCGTGGACCAGCTATTCTTTAATCAAGTATTTAAATCAGGCTTGGGTTGAAATGCAATTCATTTGACATGCAAAGAATACTCTAGTTATTTTTAACAGGAGGTCTGGCCATGAAATTCGTGTATGAATTTTAATGGAGACACTTAAATGGTAATTATTCTACTCCGGCTCAAATGCAGGTAACAAATGGAATTCAATCAGTGGCCGTGCATAATGACCGTCATTAGGAGAAAGAAAATAATAATGACATCCTATCTGCATTAGAGTCGTATGCTCTCCACACCCCGATCCCATAGCCATTATTGATCGCCATGGAGATAAGCAATTGTCACTTTCCCACAGCATCGAGCGTGAATGTTAAATACAGCAGGACATTTTTTTTTCTTGTGTTTTAACAGCGCGATCATTTTACAGAGAATTTTCAGTTTAAAGCACGGGAAATGTCCGTGGTCAACTGTTTGAAGTGGCTACATGTTTTGCCCATTACTGAAAAAAAGAAAATAGGACATGCTCATGTTTTAATTGCCAAACACACACGCAGGTCAAGACTTCAGAAGCTTGTTTAAAGACATGCGATGTGAACCCTGGTTCCCATGTCTTTGGGCAGTGATGGCTTTGTTTTTTGGCTTGTGGTTCTCCTAGCATTTTGAATTGCATCTGCCTGGCCTCCAATGAAATGCAGCTTTGGAAAAGTCGATATTTCCCATGAGCAGAGTTTGTATATATCACTGTGAAATTTAACGATATGCACTGCTCTCGGCTCTTCAGCTCTTCATTTGAAAGGCAATGTGATAATGGGGAGTGGGCTGGTATCTCATTTCTGATAAAGGTACAGAAATGGAATTTAAACTTCACTCAGGCTAACTATGCAGTAACGGATGTGAAATGTCATAACATATAGAAATGCATTGAACCAAGGATTGATTTGTTACCACAGTTTTCTAAGCCTGGCCAGTATTAAAAGATGAAATAGAAAAACAATAATCTGCAGATTAGCTTCATGGATTAAAGCAGCGTAAATCTGCATAAAGTCATTTTAAGATGTAACCTACTGAAGTTTATTGAAGTTCCGAAAGTTCCACAAGCGACACAGTAGTGCCTGTTATTGAGGCCTTTTCTAAGTGGTCAGTGTAAAGTTATTGTAATTGCACGTCAGGTTGCTGCTGGGGAAGGTGAAGGACAATGGTGTTGAGTGTAGTCTGGCCTCGTGCCAACGGACAGCACATCGCACCCCCTCCTCTCTCTCTCTCTCTCTCTCTCTCTCTCTCTCACTCACATTCTCCTTCAGTCTCTCTGCTATATGGTCTATTCTCACATACCATCTCTCTCTCACAAACAAGAGTTCTTTCTCTCTCTCTCTCTCTCTCTCTTGCTCTCTCTCGCTCTCTCCCCCTCTCTGCTGCACACTCTGTGGTGTGTGTACGAGCCCACCCCAGGTGAGACAGGCTCTGCTGCTTTGATGGATCTGCCATTTCAGCCCTGTTCTGTCGGACAGCAGGAGTCAGGCCTTCACCCTCTCCTCCTCTCTTTCGTTCTCTCTTTCTCTTTCTCTCTTTCTCTCTCTCTCTCCTCTTCCCCCTGCCCCTGCCCCCTGCTCATCTCTTAATCTCAGAAAAAATATATATCCTATATCTCGCAGATATACACCCCCAGAGGTGCCGAGAAAAGCACACACCAGGAATGCAGACAGGCATGGCATTATTTATTTAATGGGCTGACAGAGAGAGAGAGAAATAGAGAAAGAGAGAGAGAGAGAAAACAAACAGCAGTGGTGGAGAGGGTGCAGGCATTGAGCTATGCTGAAGAGTTTGGAGTAATTAGTGTCATACAATGGGAAAGTGCAGAGATTCTTCTCGCTCCTCATTCCTCCATGCCATGTGAAATATTTGTTTCTGATTAGTTCATGTATTTATTTATTTGACATTTTCTTGCAAGGACATTTATTGTTGAGCACGGAGGCGCGTGAAACAGGCCATATGAATATGTAGCCATATTTGATACGGCATGACGAGTGTCTCTCGGTCAGATGAAATGCATCTGGGCAGACACACTGAGCCACCACTCTTTTGTGGGCTTCAGACATGCTCAGTGTGGCCCATTATGTTTAAACCTTTCCAGGAGGACAGCTGAAGAAGGTCACAACTGTTAACCAGAAAAAGTCATTTCCAGCAACACTGGTCAGCATTCAGGGAGACATGGTCAAAGCGTGAAATTTTAAAATACCCACTAAAACACAATTTTTCTTTCCTCTCTCTGCTTTCGACGCTGAAGTGGATCTCCTCATGAAAAGCCATCCATGCCAAGGTCGTTCAATTAACGCTTTTTCTCTTTCATCCCGTGTTAGGAGCAGGAGCACACTTCTGAGAGAGCGATTCTCTGCCATCATTGTAAAGCGCCATGCCCACAGTGAAGGAACACCTCCATGCCTCCACATCTTTTTTTATAGCTTCCTTGTACTGGAGCAAAACGTGTGGTATATTATAGAATACAAGCTTCAGCTTGTGTACAGCTGATGGAATAAAACACCAGAAACGCTACAAAGATATATATTATTATTATTATTATTATTATTATTATTATTATTATTATTATAGTGGTAATACTATTTTTTTAATTTTCATGTGTTCATAATAAACAAAAAAAAAAAGATCATTTTAGATCACACTACAAATACATTACGTGTGCAAATAGTTTGCTAAGAATAACATCTGCATCAACATTGTCTACATTTGTGTACATTCCATGATAATTGGCAGGTCAGATAACTGTTAACTGCTGTTTACATAACAGGTTCTAACAAGAGCAAAAACACTCCTCCCAGCTATGAAAACCTATGGGTTTTAATAGCATGATATTATTGGATACCTTTAGCTCTCACAGTCAGTATAGCATGTGGAGGTGTGTGTATGTGTGTGTGTGTCTGTGTTTGTATGTGTGTATGTGCGCTGAATTTCTGGTTCATTACAAGTAAAGAATTTCACAAACACAAACCTGGTCAGTTACTCACCATTCTGTCAGGGTTATTAGTTCAAGACAAAATGAATATTTTACAGAGGAGTTTTTCTCAGAATGTATAAAGTATCAAACTCACTGTGAGCACTTTAAACAGGTCAACTAGCTCAAATAGTAAATAGTATATTTCCCTAAAATGTCATTTATACATGACAATGGACTATAACAGATATCACATTTTATCAAAACAAGGCATTTTCAGAGGCTTATTCCCAACACAAAAAGGGTGTTGATTTAACGCAGTATTTTTTAATTAATTAATCAGAGAAAAATAATGCATTAATAATCGCAATAATCGCACCACACGACTTTAACCCAGTACTGTGTTCTGCCGAAACTTGCTACCCATTGAGATGTGCTACTGTGCCCTTCTGCACATGTGCATTTCCACAGTCTTGGGATTCAGTGTCACACACATAAATCTGTGCTTCCTTGGGATACTGGCAGCAGTATAAACTTTAAGGGAGCATTTTTACACAAGGTAGCATGAATCGATAGACTCTGATGTCAATTTGGGCTATGGTTGCATTTTTCGACAAAGTAGCATGGATCGTCAGCTCTATACATCTCTAAAGATATATCTATCCCTCTAGGTTCTTCTTATTTAAAGAAATTCTCAGATTCTGCATATTATTTGCCTACTTCTCACCAGTATCAGTTTTATAAACTGACTTTGTAAACTGTATGAACTTTAAGGGAGCATTTTTTGATAAGTTAGGGTGAATCGATAGACTCTGGTCTCGATTTCCACTACGTTAGCATTTTTTGACAAGGCAGTATAATTTGTGCATGTGTGTACACTGTCTTAAACTACACCTTATAGATAGACTTAGTTCTATCACTATTCTTGCTGAAGCATTTTTTTTTTTCCCTCAGCATGTTAGGTCACCTTTTTTGTTGCCGTGACCATTGCTGCACATGAACGGTGCAAAAAAGTTGTTAAATAAAAGAGACATCGAAAGTTTGTAATTTTGATTATTCATTAACACATATACAAAAATTCATTTAAATTTTTAATACAGCAAAAATGTTTGCAATTTAATTAGATGAATGTTTTTAATCGCATGACACCCCTACTAAAAAGACTAAAACATCCTAAATCTTTATATTTATTACAATAGACCTAAAATGGAAGTCTGATACATTTCTCTGTATAAAAGTTATACAATTCCAGTTGTCCATTTCTCAGTAGGAACCTCATCAGCTCAATTCATCAACCTTTAATCAGCCACTGGTCCATCTGCTGAAGAATTTACACTGTATTACTCCACATGTCCTTCACTAATCTGAGTGAACCGAGTAAACTGGAGACTGTTGGAACTAAACTGTTCCTCTGGCTCTTTCCTTGCAATTGATTTGTGCAGGTTTCATATAAATAAATGGACTATAGATAGAGAGAGTTTGACCTGCAGGACCTTCCTTTAATACACCTATTACATATATGTTTACTCACTCAATATATTGTGTGTTTTGCTCAGTCTAGGGCTATAGAAACAATATTTTTTTTCAATGTCAGAACAACAAAGTAGCACAGCCTCTCCACTTCCAGGTATTTAGCATTATAGATCTGGAGAATAGTTTAGAGATGCTTGAGGTGTTTGTGTGTGTGTGTTTATGTGTGTGTCATGTGACTGAGTGGGTGTATGCTTGTGCAAAATGTTCCAGATACCCTTAAAGAAAATTCTTCTTATTTTGCTGAAAAGTAAGTCACAGGTGCCTCGTGGTTCCAGTGTGTACACAATGAAATAGATCAGACAGACAGAAAGACAGACAAACAAACCAACAGATGGGACCATTTGATCTGAAAATGTTCCTGTTTTTTGCCACTCTGGATTTCCTCATATAATTCCTGTATTTCCTGCTCACCATTTCCTCCCTTTCTCTGTACACACACACACACACACACACACACACACACACACACACACACACACACACACACACACACACACACACA
>JBBPCW010000002.1:14088746-14100739 GCA_037974425.1 Phenacogrammus interruptus
ACACACACACACACACACACACACACACACACACACACACACACACACACACACACACACACACACACACATACGTACAGACTTACACATCCTTGCATACTAATGCTTAACCATATTAGACTATCCCCCTAGGTCATATTGCATTTTCATACTTCAGTAGCTCCTTGAAAATGAATCCCTACACAGGTCTTAAAGCAGTACCAACATGTATTCTTACCAACCAAAGACCATGTGCCATAAAGCTATTTCTGTGTGTACTTTTAATTCCCTTACACCAAAATGAGTTCATTTTAGACCCTAAACTTTCAGGCTATGCATTAATTAGAGGTGGAAACAGGAGAAAATGACAAAACAACTAGAACGGAACAAGAACAATGAACAAGGACAAGGTCAATGCTTGAAGGAGATGAAAATGCTTATTAGTTTCGTACAATTGCTCTGAACCAAAAAATGGTTACAAGCAGTTTGCTTGCTCAAAAAGCCACAAATGAGCTGGGCCTTGTGGGTAAAAGTGCCTTGGACAGGTGACCTCAAAAAGTGTGTCAGTCAGTTATTAAGCCTGGTTCTCCTGACTTGTTGGTTGAGCCTCTTTGTGATTATTCAAATCCTCATTTAAATCAATCAGACAATTTTACCACCAATGTTACATATATTTGATTACATATTAACACCTAAGGAGAAATAAAAAGCTGTTTTCTCCAGTGATACATTACTGCATGCCCTAAGCTCAGTCAGGGTTGAAAAAACTCATAGATGTGCTTGAATGTAATGTAGCAGATATACTACAGTAAAAAACTAAATAGTTGCAAAATAGTTGCATTCTGCAACAGCTAGAATCCTACTTCAGCTTAAAAAACAATTTACTTTTCATTTTAATAGAAATTTAATAAGTAAAGATGTGCCTCTCAAAACTGCTATAATTCCAACACGCATTAAATAGCCAAGCATAGATTTTAGGTTTAGACTGAAGGTAATGCAACAGATGTGCTGTAGTACTGACATAAATCAGTTGCACATCGAAATAACTGCAAAGCCAGAATCATATTTATGATTAATATACAGTTTACTTTGCATTTTAAATGAAAATTAATTGGTATAAAATGATCTACTAGCAAATGCCTCTCGAACCTGCTTTATTTCTAATATGCATTAAATGATTAAGTATAGATGTTAGATGTTAGATATAACTGGTGTATAAGCTGGTCAGTGGAACAAGTCGCATTCTTACAATTCAGTTCAATGAGAATACATTTTGTTAAGAGCACTGCAGCTCCCTGATATGAAAGATCCTCAAGGCATGTGTCATAAGAACCACTGAAGCTGACTGTTAATTAGTCTCTTTGTCTGAAAGGCACTAATGACAGAGACCCCAAAAAGGCAGATCTTGTGGAGCATCTCCAGTTTGCAGCTTTACAGTTTGCAGCTTTAGTACTAACCTAATGTGAAAGAAAAAACAGTGAACCAATAGAATAGATGCCTAAGAATCACTGAAGTGCTAGCACATCTGATCCGATCTCACAGAAGAGTTACTACAGCACAAACGTTAGAGCTACCTATGACAGAAAGATGTCAGAACACACAGAGCACAGCTTGCTGCATATGGGGGCCGCATAGCCGCAGACCGGTCAGAGTACACATGTCGACCTCCGTCTTAAAACAAAATCGCCTAAAATGGGCACATGAGCTTCGGAACTGGTGCACGGAGCAGAGGAGGAAAGTGGTCGATCTGATGAAACACATCACGTGGATGGCCGGGTGCGTATCAGTCACTTACCTCGTGATGGCACTAGAAGGCACTATGGGAGGAGGGCAAGCTTTGGGCAACATTTTGCTGGGAAACCTTAAGTTATAGCATTCATATTAGGGTTACTACCACCTACCTAACACTGTGTAGCACGTACACACTGTCATGGCACCAGTATTCTCTAATGGCAGTGGCCTCTTTCGGCAGGATAAGGCGCGATACCACACTGCCAACATTTTTCAGAAATGGTTTGAGTAACACGAGAAAGGGTTCATGGTGTTGTCTTGGCCTCCAAATTCCTCACACCTCAAAGAGATCGGGTATCTGTGGGATGTCCTTGACAAACCAGTCCGATATATGAAGGCCCCGCCTTTCAATGTACGGGAATTAAAAGTATGTGCAGCTAAAGGACCAGACGAAACAGCACACCTTTTGAGGTTTTGTGGAGCCCATACCCCGTTGGGTCAGAGGTGTTTTGGCAGCATAAGAGGGACTTACTCAATATTACACAGTAATGTTATGGCTAATTAGTACAATATAGTTTGTATTGTTTATATATTTAGTTTGTTTACATAATCTTGTGTAATGATGAATTATGAATTAAGAGCAATGGTGCAAAATGACTTACTGGAATAAAATCTCCCATGATATTTGACTCGCTCAAGGTTCGAGTAAAGGTATGTGCCGGCAGAGTATTATTTAAAGTGAAAGTGAAGTGAAAGTGAAAGTGACCATTTGTCATACGTGAATACACCACTGCACATAGTTTAAGCACATTAACAGAGGAAAAATGAAAATATTCTGCATAGACTGGAATACGAACTCCTGTGTGTGACTGCAATCCTTAATAAAACAAGAAACTTACTGCATACTTTCTCCTGTACGTTAGGGTTTGCTCCAAATGCGCTTTCTGTTGCTCAGGTCTCTCAGTAGGAGCTTGTGGTTTGGGATGAGGTCATTCGTGAGTGCAGTACAGAAATCTAAAGAGCTGAAGAGGGAAGATTAGAGTTCTGAAGCTGGAGGCTGCACTAAGGATTTGTGCTAATAATTACAAACTTAAAGTTTTGTTGAGTGATGATTGGCTAAAAGGTCCAACCCAGAGAAATGTTTGGCTGAAGATAGAGCTCTGTTATTTTGGTAGGTAAGAGGCAAAGGATTATAGGTTGTTCAATTTGTTTTTCTGCACTATACCTTCTGCTGTATCCACATACTCATTTGAACGCACTGACTGTATAATTTAGTCAAAGGCTTGACGTTTGAGCAAAAGTAGCCTTAAAACTCTTTAAACGGGTTTTAACAGGAAGAAAATCGAAATCGAATTCAAACATTATTTCTGCAATGACTCCAAAAACAAGCACTTAAGGCAAAAATAGCCATTTAATACAGAACATGATCTCCACAATTTATGTGTAAGGTATCCAGAATGGCTAAAGCAGACTGCTGCTTTGCATCCATGTATGGTCAAGGTCTAACAATTAAAACAAAAGAATAGGGAGAGGCTTTATAAAATACTCTATTTTAAAAATGTGCAGTACACTCTGAAAGGCCTATATTAGATCCTACAAACAGTGAAGGCCAAGTAATAAACGACTTCCTCTGGAAATTCCACTAGAATACATCATAAAAACAAACTGCTATAAACACTAGTTGCTGGTGTGTGTTGTGCAGAGAACTGGCCGAGGAGTGACCCTCAAATACATTTACATTTCAGAGCATGAACCAGGTAATATGAAAAAGACAGGAGCTGGTAATTATAGCATGAAGCACGCTTCCAGCCGCACACACACGTCCCCTTGCACTCCAGCACTGCAGCCTCTGCATTCATCCTCTTAAGTGCAATGTTCCATCAACATGCAATCATCATACTAAAACACACTTTACATGTCTGGTGGAAAAGTGGCTAGTAACCAGAAAGACAAATAGAGTAAGAGCTGTTATTCACAGCGGGGGGCTTAAAATATACAAGCACTGTGGCTAAGAGATCCTTGTCTTCATACACCAAACTTCACTAACAGGTTTATGTAAATATACATTTTTCTCTGAGCAATTCAAATGCTCTGCTGCTTGATTTGCCAAATGTATAGCTAATGACACTCTTCAGAGTCTAGCAAAAGTACTCTAGGACACACAAATTGAAAGGAAATAGTAATGAGAAAGGCCTTATCCTATGCTCATGTTCATTTTAAAACACGTCTTTACTCATATCATATAGATCATTGCTTTAAAGCCAGTCTGATTTAAATATTATGGGAATGAGTGACTGTTAATCACACATGAGTGTGCAGTTCCTCTGCAAGTTTACGCATGGGCTTCTCTGCTTTGCCAACAGGTGGCACTAAGATTTGGAGTGAGCTTTAACCCCCAATCAACCCCCCCAAGGCGATGTGCATGCAAATTCCTCCAAGCTGCTGCTGCTGCTGGTCTTCTTGGAATAAATACCAAACCCAGCGGTGGCGCGCACAGAACGTAAAGTTCTCATTTTCCCGGGTTAAGCATTAATTCCAGTCTTCAGAGCTATACCTAATGCGCTCCATACGAGAGCTCAACTTCGCAGCAAAAGCTAGAAGCTTGCAGATCTGGCACGAAATAGTTATAAAATCCTACATGCGTTTAGATCCCCTATCTGATGCAGCAGAACTTACCTGCTCCATGGTCTCCTGTCCCATCAGCAGCAGCTCGTGCATTGTCAGTGACATTGCTGTCTGTTTCAGACACAGCATGGATCTAATCTAATGTACAGTGTATGGAATCGTCCACGCTGTACCAGCGAGTTATGTTACGAAACGATACGTTCTCCTGATTTTCAGCAGCAATAGTACAATACGGCTAAATTAGCCTTCTGCATGTTGCTAGGGTGTAGTAGGCGAGTGAACCGAGGAGAGCTGGAGGACTGTACCTGCTGTCCGAAGCGGAGGGGCGAGGCGCTCCTACTGTTCCCATGGCTGTCCAGCACGGCGCACTGGGTTAAGGGGCGCAACTTATTACTCATGCACAAACCTCTACGTCACGGTGTTATGACTGGGCTTTGAGCAGACATGGTGTATATATATAGCCTTAAATGAGTATTTCCCTGTTTTAAGCGTCGTCTAAGTCTACTGTAATGCGTAAAACCCCAGCCCTTGAACTAAGCGTGCCCAAGAGATCCACGTGCACCTAGCGGCTCTTAGCCTCACAGCTGTAGGGAATCAATGCATGGTCTATTATCTGATACTGTCTTACTGTCATCTGTTCAGATCTTTCTACAAGCACAAACAGTTAACCGCACTATGCAGCTTGTTTAAAGCAATTTTTCTAATTTGTGAGAACATTAGAATAAACGTAAACAAACAAGAAAGCAGGAAAAAAGTTTTAAGAGTTGTTTTGTTTATATTTGTGAAATTCCATCCGCAGCTCCTGATTGAATTTAATGAAGAATTGTCAAACCAGATTTCTGACGCTTCCACAAGAGTCCCATTAAGATACTGTACACAAAATTCCTATTTTGTATTTATTTTGTATTTATTCTTTGTTGTGTTAAATATAGTTAGTGAAAAAAAACATACACTGCTAATTTAAGTAGTTTTTAAATCTTATTTTTTGCAAATTCCTAAGAAAGGTTGGGTTCATTCTTCATACTGTTTCATTCACACTTTAAGGACGCACTCAAAAGGAGTACGCAATACAGTGATCAAATCCGCATGACCATGACTGGACAGCCCTGTAATCCTCTATGCTGTAAGTAATGTGATCTGAACAGCATGTCTCGCATATCTCTTGAGCCTCTGGTGTGAGAAATACAGCAATAAGCACATTCATGAATGACTCATGTGTTACACTTTAATGCACAGACTGGAAATAATTTTGGAAATTACAGCAGTATTGTCATGAGCAAACCAGTGTCTTTCTGAGATCAGCGGTGCCAAAAATTTCACTCTGTTTTCGGGCAGCCTTCGTATCTGTTTATTACACATAACAGCCACCCATGTGTGCTGCAGTATCATCTATGTGTACTGTGCACACCATTACATACAGCTTACGTCATTCTGATCCATGTAGCTTACAATTATGTAATGCATGCTAGTAGTGTTTACCAGCAAAAATAAGGTATGCGTTCAGTATACAGGCACACAGGTTTCTGGAACTCCGGTTTGGTGTATTTCAGTACCTGTTCACTCTTGCTGATACAGTGTCCCCCCGAATTATTAGCAACATTGATTAAAAAAGACTTTAATGAACGTTAAGTTTAATCTTATTGAAAACATGTTCCTTCATTTGAGTTTAGAGAATAAAACAAAATCATATCACAATTATTAGCACCCCAAGATATTTTAATATTCAATTGCAATAAGGATAAATGCCATATCGGTTGACTTAAAATGCCCAAATCTGCAGGTGTGGCAATCATTAAGAAATGTAAGAAATTTTAAATGACTAGCCCAGGGGAAGTAGCCACCATCATAAAGATCAGAGGACCACAGTTTCAGAAAACCAGAGTTTGGTAGCATCCTCAAGTCACGATGTCTCCAAACTGACCATAAACTGTCACTCCCAGGCCAATCAACTGGTTGGAAGGTATGCCAGAAAAAAGCCTGACTTTTCTTTTCAGCATAAGCGAAAGCACTCTGTGGTCAGAACTGACACTAGCATTCCAGTTGGGTTTAGTGTATAAAAAATGGCTACAGAGAAAAACACCTATGATAAATATGGTGGAGGACCTGTGTATTGTTTACATACATGGTATTATGAACTCAGTGGTTTTTCAATTGAAATCTGTTTGCTTCCGCCAAGAAGCAAATCTTCCGTCAAGACGATCTGAAGCACGCATCAAATTCCACTCAAAAATAGTTACACGAACCCAAACTCAAGTTTTTGCTGTGGCCACCCTAAATACAATTGAAAACATGTGGGTTAAGGTCAGACAGAGAGTGTGCAAAAGAAGACTCCGGACAGATATTTTGTATCGAGTAATGGTCAAGAATCCCTTCTTATAAAACATTACAAGACAATTCTCAGTGCATTTTTGCTGTCCAATAGGGTGGCTGCACAAAATACTAAATGATGGGGTGCCAATAATTACGACACGCACGCTTTTCTGAATAAAATTTATTTTTTGATCACCTGTGAATTTTTCCTTGTGGTTATGGCCTTGTATTGAACATATACATACATATTTGCTGAGAAAACACAACGTGATCAACAGGGGAATTTCCATTAAGGTCTTTTTCACTCAGTCCATATAAGATTACTAATAATTCTGGAGGATATAGCAGTATTTCTCTCCCTACACCTAATAAGTTAAAGAAAAAAAACCTCACAAATAAAACAGACCATCTTCCATAAAACCGAACATACTCATAATGAATGGAAATTATATAAAACAACTCAACAATGTTCAGAATCAATAGGAATGCTTCAACACATGACAATTAATAAAGATTTATAACATCATAAATCTGAGTGAGACAAAAATAAAACACAACAGATGCCGATAAATCTCCAATTACATCATCTGTACGTCTCCTGCATAATAACTTAGGTCATAGGTTTTAAACCTCAGTGATTTAGTTCCCTCAGGTGCTCCACGTGTTCGCTCAGAAGGAAGCCAGGTCCATATATACTGCATTAAAGATTTTCAAGCAAGAGTGACCTTTATAGTCGATAAGATCTGAAAGGCAAGTTTATAGTAGGAATGTATTCTTCCAGTCCTAGAACACCACAGAAGTCTTCTGTGCTCCAGCCCGCCACTTTACAACTTATAAACTAATCATCAAGCATCTAATGAACTGCATCAAATCAGGAACATTAGAACAAAGAGCTGTGGCTGTCTAGGGCTGGTTTAAAGACGCTGAGCTGCAGTGTCCTCAGCATAGACTGAAAAAGGAAACGTGTGGGATAGCTGGAGACACCAAAGGACAGGTAGTGGAGGCACTAAACTTAAAAGTGCTCACTAAGGCACAGTGGGATCAAAGCTAAAGTGGAGAGATGCTTTATTCTTCCTGACGCTGTGCTGCATCTGGCAAACTCTTCAGCACAGGGCACGTCACAGGAGACAACACACATCCCTGCAAACAAATACATCTTCTGTTATGGCCTTAGTTGAAGTTTGTTTATACTTCGTTACACGTTGTTGCATGTTGTAATTAGAACAAAAGGTTACAAGGTTACAGTTTATGCAGTCCGTTCGTTTTTTTTCATTATCAAACAGGTTAAGTAATGACATTTAAATGGTTATTAATTAAGATGAACAGCTCACTACTGCTCTTGTCCTAAACATTATGGTATTTCAACTGCTCTGAAACACCCACTTCTAGTCTGGATTGGTTGGCTTATTGGATTAGGAGGCTTAGAGCAAGAAAATAACCAAAATTTGCAGGGCAGCGCACTTCCAAGGCCAAGTAAAGGAAACATCAGACTAGTGGAATAGTTAGGTTCACTCACATTATTCCATGTCCCCTCAGCTTCAGTATGAGAAGCAGTCAGTGCTGAGCCACTGCAGTCTTCTGGAGGAGTTGAAGTTTCGCTACTGGCCTTCCTCTGTCCAGGTTCACTTTCCACATCCTACAAAAAAACAACACACACACACACACACACACACACACACACACATGCAGAAAATCAGTGTTTAGAGAGGTGTATGCCTCTTGGCTGAGACTGAACAAGAAAGAACACACATTTTTGACCTCTCCCTTAATAAACAACTTAATACATACACAGTCCCATTATGGGAGCATGTGGACGCATGTAAATACACAAGCACAAGATGCTTATTCATGTCAGGACCATGAAACAAACACACTCGCACACAAAAAGAACATTATGGAGAAGAAGCAGGAACGTGCTGCCCTGGGGAAAAGCACACAATCAAACGCTGTCTGTGTAAGCAATGGATATCCTGATACAGACCAAACAAGGACAACTCAAAGAGCTTCACACAAACATGCATGTATATACAAGGTGCTCCCTTAGGCAGGTGGCTGATGATGGAGACACTGACACTGTGACACACCTCACAGACATGCTATTAGATAGAGGTTTTGTCTGACACCATAGAGAAACAAATACATGGGATCGTTTGTCAATGCACGAGATGACACGCACATTCTATCCCGTCATCAAACAAAAGCTTCTCTCAGAGCTGTTGTGTCATGATGCCATGGACAGAAAATGACATATTGTGCAGGTTGAAAGAAAAGAACAGTGCTTTCTTCCCTAAGATGACCTCAGTGACATAAGCTTAGGTGAAGGAGATTCTAATACATAGGCGAAAAAGGTGTGTGTGTCAGCGCCATAGAAACTGTATGCTTTTTATTCAGTTAACCAGTCAATGCCTATTGTGGGCATTCAGAGTATATTCACATTTATCGGAAAAAAAGACCTGCTAGAGTAACTAGACTTGCATTGCTGCATATGTAAACGCTACTCTTGCGAAAACCTAAGGATGTCTACACTGGAAACGTTAAAGTCTACCCTTCAAATCAAAGTGGAAACAAACTAGACTATGGACTTTAGAGAGCTTGAGAACGTGAAAGAGCTGCCTGAACTTCCATAAGCCGCTTGATTTCCATTTAAATGTCTCAGTTTGGTTCATTTTAATATAAAATACAGGAGAAGTTACACTTCCCCATTTTCTTCACCTTGCAATGTGCTTCTGTGTTTTGATGAAAGGTGCTTGACTTAACTCCAGTATAAAATGGAACCAGCACAATAATATTAAAATTTAAAATAACAGGTAATACATCCATCCAAAACAGATCGCTCCCACTTGCAGCTACTGTAGACAACTTGGTGGATTACTGTGTTTTGGTATTATTAATGTTTTGGTTTTATTGATGCTGATTTTTTATTTTCTGGCTGCTACTATAATCACTGAATCACACTGTGCGGTCAGAACTAAATATACTGTAGTGATTAGCCTTAAAGGCAATACTCCTAGAGTTTAAGGGGCTCAAAACAGAAGCAAAAACTCATACTCACAGTGGTAGTAGGTGATTCAGGCATGTCAAGTGACTCTCTGATGGAACTGTGTTGGGTGAGCGCTAGGGGCACCTTGCGGCCGTAGTGCCCCACAGGACTGAGGGTAAGGGAATTTGATCTTTTCACTGCGGAAGAGACGGCCTGGGCAAAGCGGGATGGTGTGGTGGGGGAGTATGGCTTAGGTGCTGCAAAGCTGCGCAGCTTCTCCAGGGTTAGGCCAGCGGTAGGCTCCCTGGAGGGAAGACTCATCTGGCGGGGCAACAGGGGGTGTCCTGTTCTACTGGAAGCTTCAGCTTCTCTTGAGGAGAACACAGAGTAGGTGTGAGTGGGTCTTTCCAGCCCGTCCTGTTTTAGCGGAGGCAGCGGTGAAACAATATGCTGCACTTCTGCAGTCTCTTTTTTCTCTTCAGATTGAACGGCTGGTGTAGGCGGAGGGAAGCTCTCCTGTGTTGCCCCAGGGTAACTCTCTCTCCGTGGGCTGCCTAGGGCCTCCCTCTGGCCCCCTGTAGCAGTGCTGCTGCTGCTGCTGTCACTCACACTCATGCTCCTCACCGCTGCTGAGCTTACATAACTCCCAGGTGTTCTTTTGTGCTGTGGTAAGCGGAAAGAAGCTGGTTTGGGCCTGGTCGTAGGTGGAACTTTCTTCTCCTTAACCTCAGGGCCTGCTCGAACTGCTGTGAAAGAGGAGCCATCAGCCTCAGGCGATGCTGGAGATGAGGGAAGAGAGTGGGAAAATTCACTGCTCCCAGACCTGAGAGCAGTAGCAGGAATGTTTGCGGACTGAGGAGGCGCTGTAATTTGGCAAGAAATACCAAGTGGCTGCTCAGAACCTTCTGACACTCCGGTGCTCACCTCCTGAGTTGCACTCGTACTGGGGGACTCGAGTGTTAGCTCCACTTCAAAGAAACGCAGCTTGTCCAAGGACTTTTGAGGCACAATGGTGTAGGTGGTCATGCCCACTTTGGGGATGTAGTTGCGGGTGACCTCATTGGAGGGTTTGGGTTTAGGCTCAGACTCAGTAATGTACTGCAAGCTACCTGCTTTAGTGGCTGAGGGAATGTGTGTGGACACCTGACCCTCAGATGGCTGTTTCTCAGTGCTGTGAACTGAAGCTAGATGAACCTCATGTGTGTGGAGCTCCTCTGTAGATGTAGCCATATCCCGCTTTGAGCTATCTGAGGCTGAAGACACAGAAGGGATCAGCTCTGTTGGGTTGGCTGAAGGCTCAGGTTCAGTAGACTCGCACCACATCTCTGTCTGAATCTGTGTGTGAGTTAGACTCACAGCAGGGGCAGCATTCTGCGCCGACTGCCCTGAGGTTTCCGCAGGGCCGGGCCTTGGAGGCACCTGGGGCTCTGCTCGCTGAGTGTGTGTGACTACATGTGTGTGTGACAAAGCAGCACCCTGGAATGAGTTGTCCTCCAAAACGCCTGTGGCAGAACTGCTTTCTTCCTTTGCAGTGGAGTTTTCAGCAGTCAAACAGCCTGCTTCAACTTGCTCCTCAGTTTCAGCTGAACAAGACAATTATAAAGAGTCAAGCACAATTATGTGAGTATGATTTGTACCTTACTTTTAACTATTTCTCTCAGCTTATCTCTTACTATTTCTCTTAAGCTGTCTATTACACATTTTCTTTTGCACTTCATTCTGTTTGTGCAGGTGATGCACACAAGCCTGACAAACTTATTAAAAGAATAGCACCATCACAGCTGGAATGGAAAAACAACACACCATTGTCTGCTGGCTGGAGTGAGGCTTCAGTCTCTGGCTGATCTCCATTCACCCCTGAGTCTGCAGCTAATCTGTCAGGAGTGAAAATCATGTAAAGCTTTGGCAACTCCAAAAGGCTAAAACAAACATGTTTCTTTTCATCGCGAGAGTGTCGTACTTGCCATCTGTGGTCAGATCACATGACATTTCTTCTGAGCTCCCCCCGGGTGGCGCCACATTCTCCATCTCTGAGTCCTGAGAGGGGGAGGCGGTACCTGCTCTACCTGAGTCCATCGAGATGTCAGCAGACAAGTTGATACTGCTATCATCCTCCAGCAGCTCCTGCACAGGGCTGGGGCTCTCAGGACTGGGGGAGACAGGACTGGCTCCTGCAGGACTGGAGTTTTCAAGGCTAACAAGAGCTGCAGGAGACTCTTCTTTCTCCTGGATTTCCTCAAGAGCTGGGGGCACCCCTGTAGCATTACATCACATGTTTGTAATGAGACATCTAACTTATACACACACACACACACACACACACACACACACACACACACACACACACACACACACACACACACACACA
>JBBPCW010000002.1:14139390-14149552 GCA_037974425.1 Phenacogrammus interruptus
TGGGTGTGTGTGTGTGTGGGTGTGTGAGAGAGAGAGAAAGAGATATTTGTTGGGGTGTTTATTTGGAATCTGATGACATTTACTTCTCCTAAATCTGCTCATGCATTTTTTATGAGGCATTGTTGGTATTGTTATTATGATTGTGTGCTTTTCGGTTTAATTTTCTTATTCTATGATACTCTTTTTTTGTATATTAGAGCTTGAATGTATATCTGATATGTGTGGCACTAATATAATGTTAAGAATGACTAGGAAGTTACAGTGACCCTGGACTGAAGAGCTGGACTTTAGTCATGAAAATGCATTATGAATGATGCTTATAACCAATGGAATCCCATATGGAGGGTATATAGGCCTTTTCTAGCATCATGATATAGCAAAAATATTGTGTTAATATTTTGCAATGTCCATTATTGTTTAAGTGAAGAAGGAAAAAGATTTGTTCAGATAGGAAGGAAACATAGCGTACTGTATATTTAATTTGATTTGATGCACTTGTGTAAAACATAACAGTGTGTGGTCACCATAGTCAACATCATTTCCTTACAAATAATAAAAAAAAACTTTTAAAAAAGCAATTCATATATGATTATATTACACAACAATGTGTTTTGGGTCATACTTTCCACCCTGATGTATTTCCACAGGGTGTACTTTCTGCACTGGCTTTATATATATGCTGGGGCACCCCAATTTCTACAAAGGCTTTGATATGTTTTAGCACCCATTATGCAGTTGATCTATCTATTATTCCATTAAATGCAGTATAAATATATAAATAAACTGGTGACAGGTGATACTTATGTAGGGGGTTAGAACCTTTAGGGGTTTGTGTTGAATGGTCGCATTTGAATAAAAATGTACTTCTATTAAATTTGATTATCTAAAAAAAGTTAGATTTTCCTATCAGAAAACTGATAGAATGGGGAGATATACAGTTCCATTTTTTATACTAAGGCATGAAAAGCATCATTCAAAGTAAACTGATAAGTAAATGTATTGCTTTTGTTTTTAAGTTAGACTGAGACTACATGTTTTTGTTTTTGCTTTATATTTTTGTTAAACTCTGAATTCTGCAGTACTGTACGCACACCCTTGCTGTAAAATGAGATGCTCTATAGTAGTCCTAAGTGAGAAATGAGAATGCTCTATAGTAGTACTAAAGTCAAAGAATGGAGAACCTGTGAGAAGTCTTTTAAGACAGTGCGAATGCAAGTGTTCGTTATAAAACACATGTAAAAATCCACTTTCATTGAAGCAACTAGCAAGGAGTTTCACAACTGCATTTTCACTTATTGTGTAACAGTTTCGAGCTGAATGTTCACAAAAAGTCTTGCTTTTGCTGAATAGCTGAATTTTGACATCTGCTGTCTTTCTGTAAAATTGCTTAATAGTCTTTCCATCAGGAAATTCATTTCAACAAAGAAAGATTTATCCTTCCGATTTCCACTATTTAAAGAACCATTTGGCCTTTGCCTCAGATGTCTGTGAGATGTCCACTTTGATTGCAAAACTAGGATCACAATGACTACTAAACACCAGAAACACCAGAAATCAAAAGTCATCATAAATAAAAACTCATCCCCTTTTCCCAGAAAGATGGTCACCATAATTAGTATGTACAAGAAGGGAAAGTTAGTTGCTTGAACAAAGAACATATAAAATGGCCTATCAAATGACTATGTATGATCCTCCATTGTAGACAGGCATTGAATGCTTATTATAGGACAATACATACAGATCACACACACAGAATACAGTTTTCAACATTTATTTGTGAGGTTTATCACATAAGCATGTTGTTGGTATACTAAGTGCTCTGTAAAGAGATGCTGAAGACAGTAAGGGTCTTGGTAGTACTGATGGTCAGGGAAAGTTCAATCCTCTGCTTCAGGCTGAGATCTGAGAGTGACTGGGACAAAAAGAAGAGGTTGAGTGTCATCAGCATAACAGTGGTAGGAAACACCACATGGAAGTTTAGTATCACCAAGAGAGTGAGTGTATAAGGAAAAGAGGAGGAGGCCAAGCACTGAGCCTTGGGGAACACCACCGGTAAGTCTTCATGAGCCACACATAGATCCTTTCCATGAACCTTGGTAACTGTGACCCTCAAGGTAGGACAGAGTCCACTGGCATGCAGAAACAGTGATTCTGAGTTTGGTGAGTGAACACAGAAGGATCTCATGGTTGATAGAAAAAGCGGCAGGAAGATCTAGAAAAATTTTAACTGGTTTTGGCTACGTGAAGCTCCTCACTGACAAATAAAAGTGAAGTTGCTGTAGAATGTTTTGCTTTGATTTCAGACTGGTTTGGGTCAGGAAGTCTATTTTTTGATAGAAATAGGTTCCAGAGGACAGTGCTCCCAAAAGTGATGTCAAGGCAGTACATATGGCTGGACCAGGCAATCAGTAGAGAAAGGTCATGCTCTTCTTTGAGCTTTTAATTCAGTTTTACAGCGCCCTCAGTGATGTCATACTCTCTGTATTAAACCTCACACGATCAGTGCAACTATATTCATGGATCATGTGATTTGTGTGACTTTCGTATCCTATTGTCGGCGGCCCACCGCCGGCGAGTCATCATGGCGACTGAGTTATAGCTGATAATGAAAGAGTAAATCAGAAAAACTGAAACGGCACACAAATCGCTGGCCATCCCTTCACCTTCTCCCCTCCACTCATTTTGTGCCCCTCTCCTTTCATCCTTCTATGCCTCCATCCCTCCACCTTACTGCCCGTCACATCTCTATTCATGAGTCTTTTACATAATAGGCCGTTATGGAGTTATGAAAGATCCATCAGTGTGAGCTGCCAAGCCCCAGGGCCTGCACCAGACTCAGGCTTTCACACACCTATCCATATATATATATATGTGTGTGTGTGTGTGTGTGTGTGTGTGAGTTTCCCATCATCCACATGACCTCCTATGATATCTCCCTGCTCTTCTTTTAAACATTGTTCTTTCCATTCTTATAATGAAAGAGAGAAAAGAAAGTGAGATTGGCTTCCCTTGAATGATGTCAAAAAAGACTTCATTATGAGTCATGCTTATTGCAGAAATACTTTACCGAGTTCATTTCAGCAGTTATATGTCACAAACCTCAGTCACTGAGGCACATTTTAACATTCTTTCCTAAAGCTCTGAAACAGCCGTAATGACGCTGAAAAGTGTGGTTCTGTAAAACATGTCAGTGTGGTTCAATATCTCAGCACTGGTTCTGTGACTACTGCTACAGGGCCAAACAGCTCAGGCACTAAATCACCCACAGTCTGATGTCAAGGAGAGCTTATTTTAGATTCTTAAGTTGAAGGGGGAAAAGTAATAAAAAGAGTTGAACATACTGTACACTGTTTACTTCTACATTTTAATAAAGACCTTCACTAATGTTGAGCGAGCATTAGTTATGTTGATACCTACTGCCATCGTTGTCATAAATAAACTGGACAGAACAAAGCTTTTGGGACTTGCTTCTCGTTTTCACCAGTGTGAGTATGCAGTTTCTGCTCTATGATCACCATGCGTGCCTGCATGCTTTTCTTTCTCTTCTCTTTGCTATTCTTGTTCAGATCAAAACTGAACGAAATTAGAATCGGAGAGGGTTGTACTTATTCACATTATCATTTGCCTGATTACCGTCTGGTTAATTCTGGATATTTGTATCTCCAATCCTGCATTAATATTGTGTGTGTACTATATTTTTAAAAATAAAGCTGCCAAAAAGGGTCCTTTGGAGCAATGCCATAGATAAACAGTCTTTTATTCTTGAACCTTTAAATAGATTTATTTAAAGAGATACTCCAGCATTTTTACAACCAATCCCTATCTTTCTCATTTGTAGCAAAATTGAATATTGTTGGAGAAATGTCATAGACGCAATGCAAATAGCTCAAATGAGATGAGTGAGTGTGAAAAAGCCTTTTGTGAACTTGAAAGAATCTTGATGTGAGGGATCATTACCAATTAAAGATTGATTGGTAACATTTTATTACTATACTATACGGGCTAACACACACAAATGCTCAAATATTTATGAAAAACATTGAAATTATTGTGTGTGGTAGTCATATACTAAAGAAGCAGCAGAAAATATATCAGTGTTAATGTTCTTCACCCAAAATGGCTCTTCTATAGCATTGCCCTAAAGAACCCTTTCATGATTACTAACTTTTAAAGAGAGTAGCAACATCTGCTTAGTCAGATTGAGCAGATCGGGGAGTGGTGATGGGAGACAGAAATGAAAAAGTGTGTCAGAATTTAGCACTGAGAGAATAGAAATGATGTGCAGTATTTAAATGATTTGGGTTTTCAGTCCAAATTATGCAGCACAAAAAGAAACGTATCTTCTGTTCTGTTCTAATAGATTTGAGTGAGAGGGACAGAAAGAGGGGAGAGTGAGGTGCTGAGTTTAAATATAAATTTGGCCCGTGGCCCCTCAGACATACACTCTGGTCCCAGCTGCATCTCCCTTAGCACAGACTATCTGCCACACACACACACATGCACACAGATGTCACAATCTGACTGATTATACTCCCCCCCCACACCTCTCTTTCTGTTTTTCAAAAATACTCACTCATCCCATACACTCTGAGAAAATATGACAAGAATAAATTGTTCAACATGTGTAATTACTGCATTGTTCAATCAGTTAAATGGAATAAGTAAAGAGAAGTACACTGTGCAGACAAACCTTCTAAACAGATTTGTATTGCAAATCCAGTCATCCAGCATCAGTACCTGACCTCACTAATGATCTTATGGCTGAATGCAATCAAATAATCTATTATCTAACGTTAAGCCTCTGCATAAGAATAGAGGCTGTTACTGCAGCCACGGAAAGGAAAACTCCCCACTCACCGCTACTACCCTTGATCTCTGGAAGACTATTTGGATGAGCCAGTTTCTTTACACCTTTGTACACAGAGTAAAATATGTTTTTTATAATGTTTGTTTTACAATGTTACAAAATTAAACAAATGTATGCAACTGAGGAGCTTCTTTGAATGTTTGATCATTTCCAATTACTATAAAAAGGAAGGAAATATGGAGGGGGCACTGTGAGCAAGGTGTGGTACTGGGTGGGGAGCTGGTTAATAAGACTGTGTTATAGAGCGGGGAACTGTCAGTCACAGTTAAAGACAGAGCCATATGAATTATACATGTGGTTGGAGCTGAACTCTTTAGAACCCTGTGTGTGTGTGTGCATGTGTGTGTGTGTGTGTGTGTGTGTGAGGTGTGTTTGTGTGTGTGTGTGGCTGATCTCTCTGTCTGCTCCTGCTCTTGGTCCCCTGGTACCCTAGTCTCTCATTAGCTAAAGGCCAGTGATACTGACCTCTCTTAACTTCGATAAGAGTTTCATTATGGTAATTAGTCACACTGGAGTTAGGTGTGTGTGTATGTGTGTGTGTATGTGTGTGTGTGTGTGTGTGTGTGTGTGTGTGTGTGTGTGTTTGTGTGTGTGCGTGTGTGTATGTGTGTGTGTGTGTGTGTGTTTAATAGACTACAGCCTACTCATTTATGCTGAATATTGGTGACATTTGTCATAAATTAATAGATTATTTGCAGTGAAAGGGCTCTAATTGTGTTCTGTTCGTAAGGAAAACAGGCATTTATTCTAAATAAACATACGTACCGCATTGCGGCAGACCCACGATACACACCAACATAGACCAAACCATGTCGGAGGAACAGAGAAATCTCGTTGCAGCTTGTTCATAGCTGATTTGTTTGAAATGAGAGAGATAGCATCTATACGTCAATAGAAACAAACGACAGAATTTGCTTGGCCACTGACACGGGCATGTACGGTCTTCTCAATTTTGATTGGTTGTTAGTGGCCACTTTGCTGAGTGAGCTGAATGGAACGGTAGGAGATGTAAACCCACCAAATTCCAACACCTTAGTTTCTATTGTTTTTGAGATACTGAAATGTGTCAGTTGCAGTGCCTCTATGGATGGAATGTCATGGAATTTGGTGAACATCCAAACAATATAGAAGTGATGCGGTGTGTTGAATTTTCTGAAGTTTGGATCTTTATGTCACGAGATATTGGCTAGTGAAGTGCTGGAGGTAGTGCTAGAGGGTGCCGGCGGGTGGAGGTAGCTCAGTGGGTAGAATACTTGCCTCTGGACCAAGAGGTCATGGGTTCGAATCCTACCTTCAGCAACACCACTGGGTTCCTGAGCAAGACCCTTAACCCCACGTTGCTCCAGGGAGAGACTGCCCCTTGTAGAGAATGGAAGTTGCTTTGGATAAAAGCGTCTGCTAAATGCCATAAATGTAGATTTTTGCATTGTCATTGCCATGCTATGAATCTGATTGACTTGGATTTCTTTACAGTGGTAGTCTATGGGGCAGTTGGTAGCCTAGTGGTTAGGGCATTCGCCCTGTGATCAGAACGTCCAGGTTCGATTCCCAAGAACGCTAGGCACCGCTGAGGTACCCTGAGCAAGGTACCGTCCCACACACTGCTCCCCGGGCACTGTGCTCCTGGCTGCCCCCTGCTTCACTTGGTGAATGGGTTAAATGCAGAGGAAGTATTTCGTGCTGTTCACGCTGTGTGTTCACGTATGACCGAATTTTCATTTCACTTCACTTATGGAACCAAGCATTTCACACAAATACCCACCAGTGAAGCGCCATATGTCTTCTGAGTGTTTATATGGATATTAAAGATGGTAAAATAGTGGCAAATCTAAACAAAATCAGTTTTCTTTGGTGATTATTTCGCCTCATGTTGCCCTGCATGAAGAAGCAATAGCTTCTCACAACACTGGTGAAATGTCTCAGGCAGCAGGCAGCACATTCACAACCATTTCATAGAATAACTTTCTGTGAGAGAGATTTTAGAGACAGACATCTGGTTCCATTGACCACCAGCATGAACAATTCTGACTCAGTAGGTTTCTCTACAATGGAGTGTTTCATCCCACACTCACTCTGAATCGCTATTGATTTTTTTTCTGGTGACAGAAGAACTTGTCAGATTTTCCACTGTATTTTTGCAAGATTTTGTTTTACACAGAACTGCTTTGATCTGTCAACAAGTCAATCTGTTCGAATCACAGCAAACCACGTACTATAGATCAGCGGTCAGCGACCATGGAGATCAGCCCACTGCAGGGTTCAGATCTAACGCTGGGTGGGGAGGGTGGTCCTCCCTCTACCCCATCACGTAGCATAATTGTCTTCTCTCTTTGGGTGGGATGTGTGGGTTACTCACATTACTCACGTTACTCACAGGGCTCTCAAGTTGACCCAAAACCTGCGCGTGAGATTTTCGGGATGTGCGGCCAAGCGTGGGGGGTGGGGTGGGGGCTGTGGTTGTTGTTCAGTTTGCCGACCGCTGAGGGGTGGGGGGTTGCTGCGAGGCAACAGGATAACAAAGAAGCACCCAACGTTGATGGTGGTGTTCAATGGGCAGCCTAGATTCTGCGTGAGAAATCGGAGGTGTGGCGTGTGAGCGTGTGGAGACAGTCAGATGCGTGTGTCTCACGCTCATTGCGTGAGACTTGAGAGCCCTGATTACTCAGTATAACTGTCCTCTCTCTCTCTGTGTGGATCGGGTGGTCCTCCCTATCCCCCATCGCTCAGTTTAACTGTCCCCTCTCTCTGGGTGGGTAGGGTGGTCCTCCCTCTTCCTCATCACTTAGTCTTCTTTAAAGAAACCAAACTTCGTCCTCTAGAAGTGGTCCAAAAAGTGGACTAGCAGAAATGGAACTCAGTTCTTTTTATATTCACAGCGTGAGTTCATTTGAAAGGGGACTCTTTCTGCTCCACTTTAGCTCAGATGGGGTCTCAGTTCTTTTTTCTGTTCATACTTTAAGTTCCTTATCCAACCTGCCGCTGCTGTTTAATCACATTCACCATTCTTTGGATTTTTTTTTCCACATAAGAGTAGATGGTTAAAAGCTTTACTAAACATCTACATCTTCCTCAAATATCTCTGCTACTATCGTTCTTCAGCCAACGGAGATGATCCTTTTATTCGTTTTTTTCTTTCTTTTGTGTTTTCCGCACTGATGTATATGTTTCCCACGCGATCTACCTACGGCAAGCCTAGAGGGCGAAAACGGTCGAAGCGAATTTGGAACACATTGTGTTCATGGCACGCGAGGTGCTCTCAGTTCGGTTAATTTCAGAGGGGTCTGAGCTCGTATTCGCTTTAAGGGCTGAAACGGACCAAGTGTGAAAACACCCTTAATGTTAAAGACTAATTCACATTCTTTTAACTCACAGCTCTGAACATAAGCATCATCACTCAGCATAACTGCCCCCTCTCTTTCTGAGTGGGAAGGGTGGTCCTCCCTCTCCCCCATCACGTATAAAGACTAATTCAGATCATTTTAACCTGCAGCTCTGAATGTAAACACTCTGGTTCACTCCTATGGCTTTAAGGCCCCGCCCACCCGCTCCAGCCCGTTCTGCGTGTTCCAGGTGCCACGCCCCCCTCTCGCTCTCTCTGGTGGGCGGGGCCCTCATTGCCTGTGACGCCTCGCGGAGCAGCTCGCGCAGGACTGAGGATAAAACGCAGCCCCTCCATAAACACCGTGCACGCGATGAGGCTCGAGACACGGAGAACTACAGACCGACAGAGCGCCCATCGCCTCGCGGAGCGTCTGATCACCGGCCAGGAATAAACTACACACCTCAACACACTCAACACACACACTGAATACACACCTGAACTCACGCTCACACGCGTGCGCGCGGGTTCACGGATTCTTCTTGACGGGAGCGCGAGACACGGAGGAGCACGAGCAAACCGGTAAATGCACACTCACACACACACACGAATGTGAAATACGGGGTGGGCACGAGCACGAATCATGTATACACAGCAAACGCTGTTGAAACGCAACGCACACATCTATACACACACTGTGAGATTTATTATTAATATTTATATTGTGGTTATTAATCATGGAACGGGGCGGGGGGCGTTATCTTGCCGCGCGTGAGACATATATAAGAGCCATACCGGGTAACAGTGTTGACAGACACACACACACACACACATACACACACACACACACACACACACACACTGCGTGGGCAGTTTTATAATAATAATAATAATAATAATAATAATAACAACATTATTATTCTTACTATCATCACCTCCCATCAATAATAATTTCTCACGGCACTGGTGGTATTTCTGGTGTTGTTTAGGCACTGATGATCAATAAGGTTGATTGGTATTGATGAAGAGCTGAAGAGAGAGAACTTAAATGATAAATTAAATACATTTCAATGAAATTGATCATTATCAGAATTGTACTGATCAGTATTGTGTCTGTATTGATTGTTGTATTGATTAATATTTAGCTGTATTGTTGTGATCATTTTGGATGTGTGTGTGTGTATGTGTGTGTGCATGTGCATGTGTCGGGCTGGGTTCAGCTGAGCTTGTGTGCTTGTGCGTGCACACGCATGTGTGCAAATGTGTATGTGTATGTGTGTGTGTGTGTGTGTGTGTGTGCTCATGCTGGGTGTCTCTGCTGCATCTGTCCGTTCAGCCGTTCAGTCTGTGTTTCTGAATGATTCAGACAGTTACAGAGGGAGAGAGAGAGAGATGAGGGGAGAAGAGGTTGGAAAGGGAACAGACAGGAGTGAAGGGAAGAGATAGAAACAGAAAGAGGAAGAGAGGAGGGGTGGGGAGAGGATAGAATGAAAGATGAGCGAGGAGAATAAAGAGGAAGTCTGGTGGAACGAGACGAGAAGAAAGAAGGAGGGGAGTAGAAATGAAGAGAGCAGGAAGAAGGAGGGTAACGAGGAAAAGAGGGCGATAGCATAGAAGAGGGAGATGAGAGAGAAAGAAGACGGGAGAGAAGCAGAGGAACGAGAAAGAAGAGAGGACTGAATAGAAGAGGAAGGAGCCGAGGAGTGCTGCTGCTGCTGCTGCGCTGAGACTCCTGCTTTATTAGAGCCACAGATGAAATATCATATATTTTGTGTTTACGCTGCTTCCTATTGCAGATGGGTGTTTTTTGGAGAACAATATGGAAGGAATGTTTTAGCAACAAATGTTCAGCCTGGCTCCACTGACCCTAGTTGTATTCAATCAACTGAGACATGCTTGGAGTTAGGGCTGGGCGATTAATCGAAAAGTAATCGAAATCGACATTCAGAACCTATAATCGATCAAATATTTCCAGG
>JBBPCW010000002.1:14658162-14670303 GCA_037974425.1 Phenacogrammus interruptus
AAGTAATCGAAATAATCGACCTGGAAAAATGTGATCGATTATAGGTTCTGAATGTCGATTTCGATTACTTTTCGATTTATCGCCCAGCCCTACAAAAGACTACTTTTCTCTTCACGAAAAAAGGATGTGATTGTGAGATTCCTGATTTACCACCTATATAAAATTCAGCACCTGTTCAGCATCCAGTTCCAAAAATTATGTTGACATCCCCTGACAAATGCTAGAGATCATCCTCAGTGAACAGAAGCTAAAATGTAACAATTCAAGATTAAGTACATCACAAAAACTTAATAATAAATTAAACATACATCTGACAAGTAAAAGATGTATGTCCTCATATGGCTGATCCAAAATTAAATTAAATGCTCATGAAATGGGAAGATCCATAACATCCCTGCTGAGATTCAATTTTAAACAATTGGGTCACAGCACACACATGCACACATGCGCGCGCGCACACACACACACACACACACACACACACACTCAATGAAAACATTCATAAAGGTACTAAACATTTACTTTTGTAATTATGGGATGAGGTTGGTTAATGTGCTTTGGCCCAATCACAGCTGCTTCCTGGGAACCAAATGTAACACTGGAAGAGAAGCTTCGGCAAATATTCCAACCACTTGTCAATCACATAGTCAACGCCTGTCAAACACATAGCACAAGGTTTTAAAAAAAAAAGGAACAGACTCTTTTTTATTGGACATAAGACATCCATCATAACTACAGCCAGCAAAATCTTATAAAAAAAACCCACAGACAAATATACATGCGAAGATGAATAAATCTGAAACAGAGAAAATGTAACTAGTTTACAAAGTCAAGATGACTGCCAGGGACTGGATCTTTTTGCATTCCTCCAGAAAGGTCAAGTACTTATAGTCATGCAATAACATGACAGATGATTCAGCAAGTTATTCAAACACACTGCTGACACAGAAAACATCTTCTAGGAATCCTCACGCTGATCTGGAGTTACTGACAAAGCCACAGTTGCACTGAACTGGCGTTCTGTTTGATGGAGATATGACTGTACGATCAACAACAACGAAGTCTGGGAAATGGAAGTCATTTAGAGCAAAGCTGAGGCAGCCTCTGATATACTGCCAGCAGGACCCCTCCGAAATAACAGTGAGATAGACACGGTAGCTAAATATTTTCCAGGGACCAAACGGATAGCAACGATGGAAACTGTGCCTTTGGAATTCTGAAGGAACTAGTAACACTTAGACAAACAGAAGTGGAGGGAAGGCATAAAACAGCTGGTCCTGTCAGGGCTCCACTGGTGATTGACTAGTGTTCCATTGGTGCTTGATGTGAAAAACTGGTCTGATCTTATTAGCAGTAACGAACAACCACCCAGATATGTCTTAGAGTGCCAGAACCCCTAAGCTACTTTTATAAGGGAGGACTAGGTATTCAAGAGCCACTGAAGCTAAAAGGTCTCGGCCAGTGCCTGTAGGACATCATCAATGAGTTCTTTGACAAGTCTGCAGACTGGAGCAAAGGGTTCAATGTAATAAAAAAAATGAGGAAGGAACTTCTTTGTGTACCCCAACACTCGTGAAGCTCTCTTACCTTATTCTTGTAAGCTGGGAGATCAAAAGAGGGGGACACTGATGTCCTGCAAACAAACACTAGACTCAGTAGTTGGAGCACTAAAGCTACCCAGGCCTAAAGAGCAAAGACTAGTACGCATTAAGGTAGTAAAAAGACCAAGTAGAAGGCAACTCTGAAGCAGCGTCTTCTATTTGCATGGAGACACAAATAAAATTACATTCAGATCCAACTGGTCTTACCAGTCTCTCACTCAGAAGATTGTCTGCACAGAAAATACATTGTAGCGATAAAGAACGTGACTGAAATGAATACTGATACTAAAATGGTAAATTATGTGGAACAGTGTGGTGAATAACAGTTCATATATGTCATTCCACAGTGTACCCTCCTTAAAGCAACTCTCCTGTCTCTAAACACAACTTGGTTAAGATCTGCTTTAAGTGACTCATACCAAGGGACAAATGACAGAGCTTGTGTCTGTCAGATGGTTCTAATGGTATGAGGGTAGTTTTCAGTGATCTAGGATACAGACTAAAGTACATATTAAGCCTACATGGTAATGTAAAGTAACACAGGATTATTGTCAGCAGAACTATAGTAATAAATCGTATATTGATGATCCTAATTCAGTTATGAACCACATCTGTCTGTTACAACCTACTTTATAGCTTGCATATGATGACCATCTGGGCTAGCGTCTCATTCTACTTAATAATTTATGACATCAAACAATATTTTGGTTTCCAACCAAATGAGCACAGCAAGCCGCAGGATGTTAAGTATTGGATGCCATCTGTGCAAAACGGACCCGAAGAACTAAAATGACTGAAAACTCAAACAACTGGTAAAAATCAACAAACTGAAAGATTCTTCTGGACAGGTCTACCAGAGAGTAGATCTAACACGACCAGAGTTTTTGTTAATTTGCATTCCTAGCATTCTTTGTCAGAGTACACATTTACATTATAATACTTCTAACTGATGTTCGAAGTACTTATGTGTGTAGTTTATTAGTTTAGGTTAGGGCTGGGCGATTAATCGAAAAGTAATCAGAATCAACATTCAGAACCTATAATCGATCATATTTTTCCAGGTCGATTATTTCGATTACTTTTCTTCTAAAAACACTACCGTGTGTGGAGTCACGTGACCCCACTCCGTTACGTTATGTTATTCTGCCGACATGTTGAGCATGGAGACAAACACTGAGACAACTGAGAAACTTGTCAGTGAACTATGAGGGCAAAAAATAAATAAATAAATAAAAGAATTGTTCATTAATTGTAATCGAGTTAAAATGTAAATTAATCGAGATTTTGATTTTAGGCCAACTCGTCCAGCCCTAGTTTAGGGTGTATATTAGTTTGTGCCTGTATATAGTGCAACACTCTCCCATTTTTCAAAAAGCATAGATTACACAAAATTATTGCAAAATTGCACAAAAGCAGTAGCAGAATAAAATCATGTGGCATGTGAAAGAAAATGAAAGAATGACAATCTGTGTATTATCAGCCCTTCCAATTACCATCACATTCAACGATATCAGCTATCAGCCCGAGGGCAGCACTTGTCATGTCACAATGTTACTTTGTCTGACTAGGATCTCAACATGTGCAACAGACTCTCACTATGAATGAAAACAGAAGGACCGGAAAGAGAAAGGAACTGAAGGACAGGCTGCGATCACTTTACAGATGGAAAATGGAAACACTAATGTCATCGTTCACGCACAACTGAGCGTTGTAAATAAGCAGCATGTGTGGTGGCTCTCTCCTCATATTTGGCAACACACGGGACGAGAGCGCGGCTTCACACACGGCTCTGACAATTAGATTCGCTGTGAGGGATGGGATCCGTGGCACCAGCACGCAGCCAGACTTCCTAATTAGCCTGGGTTTGGTGTGGAGAGGTTACTTATACTTACTATTTCAAATTAGACTACCAGTTCATAATTTGGGTGCCGAGAAGCAGAGAAGACCCTGATAACCTTGCTTTCGAGAGACTTGTCTGCAGAAAAATGAGGGCATGGTAGACACAACACTTCTTAAACTCCCAAGAACACATGATCCCATGTGAGAGACACTGGGGTTGTCTTTAAACACCTATAGTATAGGACCAGTATGAACCTTGTCCTCGTTTTGCTACAGTGATCCGAGCAGGCTTTGCTGTCTGAGCTGCCAGGGACAGATTGTGGCTATCCCCTGGTACATCTCCAGCTAGGCAGGGCAGATGCTCTGGTTTCCCCCTACCATTACACAGTAAAGCGGTCACACCTGACAAAGCACACTGCAGTGCAGAGCAGGTTTTCCAATCTCAACACAGGTTTTAAGCGTCCACAGCAAACGGTCCAACTCAAACACAGCCCAAAACACTCCGACACAGAGTCTAAACAGGATAAATTGTCCTTCAACATTCATAGCTCTGGCATCATGTCTGGCTTCTAAATCTACCTTGAGCAGAACTGCGAAATCAAAACATTTCTGTAACAGCCCAGAGTCAGCTCAGACAGCGAAACATGTGAGGCAGTTTTATTCGTCTGCCTTTTTACTTTTTCAAACATTAAATGAAATTAAACAAAGTTCTATACAGACGTTTACATTCACGGAATTTATCAGACGCTTTCATCCAAAGCGACTTCCATTCCCTAACTACAGGGGGCAGTCTCTCCCTGGAGCAATTTGGGGTTAAGGGTCTTGCTCAGGAACCCAGTGGTGGTGCTGAAGGTAGGATTCGAACCCATGACCTCTTGGTCTAGAGGCAAGTATCCAGGTGACGCCTCAACCACACCTTCTCTCCAGTCTCAGATACAATTTTTGTAATTATCCCAATTTTCTGCCTGATGTAGTCACCTCCAATACAACCCACTAACTAGGACTCCCTCCATCACATGATACTAACAGGCTGTGGCACCAGTGGGGATCCAACCAAATCTCACGATGATGGGGCAAGTGATGAGATCACATTCATTTTCTATGAACAGTATATTAATCTCAGTCAAACATCTGTACAGAAATCTTACACTCCTTTCTGGTCTGCAAACAAACACAAGTGGAACCAAACAAACCCTAAGAAGCAATAGCACCCCCTTTTCCTTCCACTCTTCAGCAGAGTGCACAATGGCCTTGAAATCTCAAAAGGGATTAATTCTGCTATACTGTGACACTGGGGGTGACGTCGTCTGAGGGGAAAAGAAGGGGGCCCCATCTGCCATTCCCTTGACAGGCATTTAGAGAAGCAGCAGAGTTGAGCAGTGGACATTTTATCATTACATATTATTGCTTTGTCCCACCATGAACAGGAGTGGCCACAGTGGGAAGTAGCTTACATTATAATTTGATGATTTCGAATGGGCCATTGCAGCTGATGCACCATTAACAAACAGCAGGAGGGCTATATCCACACTGTGATCGCGCAAAGGGACATAATGTGTCGCATTATAAATCAATAGCATTAGCTGTCTCCTCTCACACACCCTTCCAAGCAAACCCAGAGGCCTTGACACCCAGCCAACACAGCACGATTGTGCCAATCACAAAACAGCTACATGTGTTCATACACAATAAAGGGCTGCTAAACAGTCATGGCAAAAAGCAGTTCAGTTCCAGCTGAAGCCTTGCATGGCTGTAGACATATTCAAACTGCACTACATGTCTCTGAAATCTCTAAACAGATTTTCTCTTGTGCAACTAGATTGTAATGAGAAGGTCACTACAGATAGTATTACTGATACACAATTAGTGATGTAGAAATGTGTACACATACAGTACCTATCAGGGTGAAACACTATTAGTGGGTTCTATTAAGGGTATATATTCAGTCTCTTTATAACATATTTTGTTATGAATATATATTTCACTTAGCTACATTGACCATATATATATTTACGAATACTTTTTTCTATGAAGTCAAATAACAAGAGGTGTGTAAATCTGAAGTTTACACAAAATACATATGAAAGTAAACATGTCTGAATTTTTTCCTTCGCTGTGCATCACTAGGAGTGTGATGCAGGAACGGAAAAGAGAGAGCATGGCTCAGGGAGGATAAAAGTGGGAGCAAGCAGGATATGGTGACATGCAAAGGAGGAAAGGTGGAGAAATTAGTGAACCAAAGCACTTTGTTCTCTTGCCCTCATGTCAGTACGCAGAGTACACTGACACCATTCCATCACTTCCTGTAGCCACTTATACTTTCCTTATCTTGAAGAAGTAGTGAGAGCCGCTTTGTTTGTCTCTCAGAAGAGTGTGGGATGACCAAATACTAGGGGTGTGCTGACCCAAAACTTGGTACTCGCCCAATAAGACCCGAAGTTACACTGCAAAAACTCCTGATCTAACTAAGACTTACAATTATATTTCTAGCCTAAAAGTCTTCTTGTTCTTGTTCTGAGAATAATATACTATGTAAGAGCAGACTTTGTAAAGATTATTAAGATTGTTTAAGGTATTTTTTTCCTTATTTCAAGAAATCTTATCAAGTGTAAATATCTCACTGCACTGACAGATAATTTCACTTGTTTCTAGTCTAAAGATTTCTTTAAATAGAAAAAAACATCTTAAAACAATAGTTATATACAATATAAGAGCAAAAGAATCTGCTCTTGTATAGTATATTATTCTCAAAACAAGATCAAAAAGACTAGAAGGCTAGAAAAAAGATTGCAAGTCTTAGTTAGATCAGGAGTTTTTGCAATGTGCTGAACTGGATATTGGAAACAGTCTGAACTGTAAATTACGTAACTTATTAGCTAACCTTGGAGCAACATGCCCTAAAGAGAGATTCACAGGTGAGAACAAGAATAACAGAGATGAACAGCTAATAATATCATACATTATTACATACATACGTGTCTATCATTAGGGAGTCAGCCATATGTGCAGAATTCCATAAAATACGAATTGTATTTCATCAGCTGTACTCCGCAAAAAATCAAAATCTCACAAAGCTCATTTTCCATGTTTCAAGTGAAAACATCTAGTCACTCTTAATTCAAGACAAAGTCCCCCAAAAAGCAGAACGTCCTCGAGCTAAAAAGACTAGTTTTTAGACAACATGCCTTGGGTTTCTTGAATAGTGAGATTGTCTTTTGAAAATCGTTTTTTTGACAAGCCAGGATGTTTTATATTCGGGCAAAAGACAATATATCTTGTTTTAGTAAAAAAAAATATATGTATCTTGTTTCAGTAAATAAGGAAAAATTGCTTGATTTGGGGAGAAATAACTTAATTGCAATACAAACCAACACATCTTAAGTAAAAATTCCAGTTATGAGCAAAAAAAATCTAAATAAGTTTCCTGAACTAGTACTGAGACGAGCTTATCTTCCTAAAGCTCATATATGATCTTATTGTAAGAAATCTTAACAAGTCAGTTGTCACTAGTTCCACTGGCAGATTTTTTCACTAATTACAAGCAAATAAGCCTTGAATTGATCACATGGTTCTTATTTTTGAAGGCCAATTTTTTGCAGTGTATCATCCTCATGGCAGATAATCGCTTACCATGCCACCCTGAGGAACCCGGCTAGTCTGCCATCCACAAAACTATGCAATTCAGAGATCTTGGAAACCCTCCATTGTGTTATATTTGAGTGGTTACATTTGATCCCAAAGCATGCAACTATGGTGGGCCTGAGAGACCTAGGGCTGTGTTGACTGGGTCGTAGAAGAGTCAGACAGCAGCTGAACTCATCTGAGCAGTGTGAGAAGTCAGGAGCCGCCTCAAGGGCCAAGATCAGCACAGAGCAGCACAATAACAACCAGCGCTGCCCAAGAGCTGCACATTTTTCGGCTCCTGTTCCTAACAGACCGAGTGCAATTAGGAACCTGATGCCTTTGACTCAGACACCAGAAAAAGCTTTGAGTTCTTCAGGCAGGTGTTGGAGAATAACAAATACTTGTGTTTTGCTTCAAGGCTACTGACATACTGGCTCCCCGTCGCTAAGAGGTGTCATTAGTACAACCCATGGCTGGCTGAGTCATGAAATTACAGAGAGCAAAAAGTTAGTTTTTTTCACAATAAAGCCAACAATCAGTTCATGCTATCAGCTAAAGATATTCCTTATTGTTGCTAACATCCCTCAAGCTCAGCTTTCCCAGGCAATCTAAATTTAAAGAAAACAAAGAGATGACTTAATTTCCTCAAATGGGTGCTGGATAAATGTCTCTAGAGCTCCCCAAGCATTAGATCCTCATCAGATGGGCGGGCGATCTGGTAACGACCCAAACACAGCACCAACACCAACTCTTCCCTCGTGCAAGCCAGGAAGAAAAATGACACTCCTAATTATTGTTCCGGGAAACCCGAGCTGCTGGGCACTCGGCTTGTGCTGGTGAAGCACCCAGACTCGCCCGATGTCTGCCTCAGCTGCCCCCTCTCATTAGCACAGAGCTAAAGCAGGCAGCTTCAGAGGAGGTGACCACACATCTCCCCCGCCCCTCGGTCCTCTGAGCCTGATGGGAGAGCGGCGCTGAGGCTTCCCTCACGAGGGCAGGAGGGGGTTAATAACAGTGGGGCTGCGGACGTGTGTGATGGAATCTGTGGTGAGCTGCAGCCCTTGTGCTGTGATAACAGGCCAGCAGACGCACAGGGCTGTAATTCAGGAACATCAGAGGCTTCCAGAGGAGAGCACTCGCAGAGTCTTCTACGACCCCCACATGGTTTTACTTTTACATGAAATATCCACTCAATTAAGACTTACTGGCAAGCAGACTGGCGAGCCCCTGACTTCAGCCAGCGTTATGTGAGATTCTGTAAAACCTGCCCATTTGAGGTCGATTTTAAATGGTCTGCTCTGACTCCAAACATTATGTTCTTTTTCAAAACTGTCATTGTGTATGTATGGAAAAATTCACAGCTCTGTTTAAAAAAATTGACTGTTTATTGGAGGGAAAACCACAATGTGAGAAGTTGTATGGCCTAGTCACGTCCTAACTCTGTAAAGAAGCAATAAAAAAAATCAAAGAGGACTTTGCTGGGAAGTCCCACAGCTGAGAAGTGCTTACCTTTGCTTGAGTTCTGCTACTGTTCCGAGCTGACAGAGATATCGGGATGAAAACGAGTCCTTAATCAATCTGCCAAGAAACAATTTAAAAAGGGTAAGTAATTAATTTGAGCTCACCACCCACAATAATTCATTTATGTCTTTAGGAAAGGCCAAAATCAATTTACTCAAAGCTTGGTTTCCACAAGGTGGGCATAAATTCAGCAGCTGTAAATCAAGTAGAGCACAGTGCCTGAGGCAGGACCGTGTAGCTCACTATTAGCAGTGAAAGCTTCATTTGGAAGTCAGTGGTATACCCAAATGTGACCCAACCAGATTTAGGACAACATTTAATGTTGTGGGGGGGGTGGATTCATCAATCAAACCTAAACATAACACCTCCATTCATTAAGCCTGGTTCAGGAAGTGGATGGCCATAACTCAGATGTTTGTGTCAGATGTTTTACAGCAGACTTTGGTCACAAAGCAGCTATCTGAAAATCTAGGATCCTGTATTAAGCAAGGAGTGACAGACACCGGAAAACTCCCAATGTGAATAAAAAGCAACTTTGGGAGTAACCAAGACTCCACTGACGACAGATGATATATCTTGGTACCAATAACCAGACGACTGCTATAAAGATCCTGCCCCTGGGATGCTGAAGCCTGGCACACTTCGTCGGAATAAAGAAGGTGGTGGGAAGTGTGTTATGCTGGCTGTCATGATTAGCAGTACATCATCCAGCATTAATAGTCGTATGAAACATTTTAAGTAGCTAAGAGGAGGACATGAGAGATAAAAGGCATCCCGTTCACACATACAGGAGGCTGAGAATAGACCTGTTGAGAGGGACAGATGCTGCTAACTGAAGAATTTAAACCATCAGCTGTAGGAAGGGTGTGTATGCCTCAGATGGACAGTTCTATATATAACATGAGGGTAAAATGCACTCCCATCACATACACTTCCTCTGCAAGTTGGCTGAGCAGCTGTCTGGTAGACAACTGCGCAGGTCATCCATTCAAAGGGCAGCAGTCTAAATCTATTTCCCTTGAGCATGTGTGTGCACGCTCCATATTCCAGTTGCACATGTTTTATAACATCCCAGCCATTAGGCAGTTGTCTGCTCTAAAACTGTTAAGAGATGTAAGCCTAGAAAGCAAGATAAGATCTATAAAAGTATGGGACACATACTGGGTAACACACTTTACTGTAGGGCACAGCTCATAAGCTATATGACACCTACATATGCCTTTCTGGCATTTTCCTTATACAGTAACGTTTCAAGAGCACCCACGTTGATGTGTTTTGGTAAAAAAAAAAAAAGCTTAAAATGCCTATTTTTATATTGTAAACCCTAAATCTGCCTCCAAATAAGCTCCCAGAACACTTTAATTTCATTTCAAACTCAGTTTAATGCATTACCCTTAAAGAAAATGTAATGGTAAACCCATATTCGCCTCTTTTAATTTAAATTCCATGCCAGCATATGCAACTCGAAAGGTTGCGGGACAAAAGCTTTGGGACACCGTGGTGAGGTGAAGCGTTTTCAGGGAATAACCCCTGATCTACTTGGGCTAAAAATACAAATGAGGGCTCGCTGGAAAGGTCCCATGGCGCTCTATCAGGGTCTGGAGTATGGAGTGTCTGAGTGGTTGCACCGCTGAGAAATCGCGCTTGGAGTACCGGGGCTCAACCCTGATGTGGAATTCGAAAAAAGTTGGGTCCCCTTGCCTGAAAACATCCAGAAAAAATATACTGGTTGCCACAACAAAAGCAAAAAAAAGGTGGAGGATATTTGCAGTTTCCGCATCATTTTGGGGATTTCCGCGTAAAACCCGCGACTCCTGATCCGCATAAAACTGGGGGGTTACTGTATATACATTTATGTATGCTTATTCCAACAACACTGTGGTAACACAAGTGGCAACATTTTCTGGGGTGACTTTGACTAATACAGTCTTTCAAACTGATGCTTATTGGAATAAGCCTTTATAAATCTCATTGGTGGTTGAGGTCAGTCATTATAAAAGGGTTATGTAGCTTTCTGAACGCTGCCTTTCCGTAAACTATTTAAACTGTTTACCAAATACTGAAATATCCTGCCCTCAATGTCACCCTAACTGTTCCTTTGACTTTTGCTCTGGCTTGCTTATATTTATAAATAGCAATTTCCTTTTGTCTATATATTTGTTTAAAAAAAATACACAAGTTGTGATACAATTGCAATAAGTGCCAAGTGAGTGATCCACATACTTTATCAAGAGGATCAAACGATTCTGGGTGGTAACTGCTTCTGTACAGTTATCAGCGCACAACTTATGATCACTGAGCAACCTGGTGTAATGGTGTTATGCCTTTATTCAGGTTGAAAGGACAAAAGACACATCAGTTCACTTACAGTGACACGGCCTGAAATGTTTCACAGCATTTGGTCAGATTGCTGTACTAGTGTCATGATTTACCAACCAGCCCCTAATCCACAAAACCAACAAAACCTCAGAGCTCCACCTCCAGTCACGGCAGACACTGCTATTTGAAATTCAAATCAACCAGCCGCACTCGGGTGCAGCAGGAAACTAAACGAAGGCCAGCCTCCCAGAACTCATCATGTACTCCTCACAATGGCAGCGCTGGACAGAATGGAGTGATTAGCCACGGAATCTGTTCTCCCACCGCCAGTGTCCTTCCAGCCACACTGAGTAAATCTGATACATGCATTCTCATTCCAGATATAAATGAATTATAGCAGAGGAAGGAAGAAGACGCCAGACAGAGAGGAGAGGGGACTGACAGTGAAGAAGAGAATGACAGGAAAACAGGAAAAAAGCAGAGAGAAAGAGGGAGAGAAAGAGAAAGAGAGAGGGGGGGAGACAAAAATATAAGATAAATACATAAGGAAAGAAAATGAGTGAGAAAAAGATATAGAAAAAGAGAGAGAATGAGAGAAAGAGAAAGAGAAAGTGAGAGAGCGAGAGAGAGAGAGAGAGATAGAGAGAGGTGCAGATAATTCATTATGCAGCATGCAGTAGTGGGGGTGTAGGTCAGTAGTACTGTAGTACTGCTGCAGGGAAGTGGAGCAGAGCTGTCACACCACATCACTTAACCAGCAAATAAGCCAGCGCTGATCTGATACGGCTACTGACCCAAACCTGGGCCTCACTTCCTATCTCTTACAGGTCATTCCACCCTTTCTAGTAGAGGTGGACACTTTTATCATCTATTAGGCCTCCTCACAAGCCTTTGTACAAAGTACAAGCAAAAACAGAACAATATTGTCTTTAATATCTGTTGCCAATTTAGCTATAAAGAAATCCAAATCAGGCCTAAAAAACCGCAGTCTGTACAGCTGTTATCTGGAGGGTTATCCACGGGTCTTGCTGCATTCATTCAGGAATACACTCATTCACACAATGCAGACAGTGTGGAGCTACAAAGGAATATGCACAAACACTCAGACACACACCCACACACACCCACACACTCATTCAGCATCTCTTCTCCAGTAGATCTAGTTTGTGTGTGTGTGTGTGTGTGTGTGTGTGTGTGTGTGTGTGTGTGTGTGTGTGTGTGTGTGTGTGTGTGTGTG
>JBBPCW010000002.1:14689004-14709109 GCA_037974425.1 Phenacogrammus interruptus
ACACACACACACACACACACACACACACACACACACACACACAAACACACACACACACACACACACACACACACAAGCACACACACACACAAGCACATGCACACACAAGCACATGCACACACAAGCACACACACACACAAGCACACGCACACACAAGCACAAGCACACGCACACACACAAGCACACGCACACACACTTCACAGCCTCTGTGCCTTAACAAACCAAGTCCACGGATTTCAAAACAAAAAAGCGACTTTGCACCACTTTTGTCTAGAAGGATATGGAAAGTGTAGGTGTTTGAAGTGAAAGGTTTGTAGGGTATTTTCCTTCCAACCCAATACCTATTTCAAAAAAGCCACCCCCACACATCATTGCCAGCTTCCAGTCAGAAAAAAGGAAGTTAATTTAAATAAAAATTAACATTAAACATTCGCCAGTGAAAATGATCACTGTGAGCTTCTGGTTGATGATATGTTTTAGGGTCCCATGAAAGTAAAATAAATCCGGACATCAAATCACTAAACCTGCCTCAGAGATCAGGCAAACATTTCCTGTCATTTCCTGTTTTGTTTTTTTTCAGTCATAATATACTGAGGAGCGTTGCACACTCACACATCACAATCTCACACACCACTGTGAAGCTGACATGTCTGTCAGGATCTTTATCTTTCTACCACTGAGCCTTTTTCTTACAGCTAATGCAGGTAAGTGGCTAAATAGAACAACTCGTCGTATAAGATTGCTGTAAATGTCTGCTCAGATTAGAAATTGATGATATTTGAGAAGGGTTTTCTTACTTGTAGGTTGCAAATTGGAATGGAATTTCTTTTGTATCTTTATAGCTTTTTATGTGGATTTGTTTTTACTAGATAAATGACATGCTAGCTGTTTATCTTTTTGCCTATTCACAAATTTGGAGATGAGAATGGGAGTAGCCTTCTGCTGTGCCTCTACAGTCTGTTTTCTTTCTATTGAGCACTGAATCTGCCATCACATGTGGAAATTTTACATTTAGCTATTTGTGGCAACTAGGAGGCAGAGCAAATGATGCACCCTGGTGAACATTTCATGTAGAAAACGTAAAACCATGCAACAAAACCAGGCAAAAAAAACAAACATAAGTAACTAAATGAACAATGAAAGTGCTTTGTTTGAAAATACAGGGTTTTTTTGGATAAATGAATAATCTACAATCCATCTGCTTAATATCGTAAACATAAATGTTATTAGTTCAGTTGCCACTAAATTACTGTTCAGTGATGTTATTAGAGCATGAACTACGATGGTACACTGTCATCAGGGCCCCCTACTAGCTTGCTCTGGTAGGCTTTGTGGGCCAACATCACCAACATCAACCTTTTGACTCCATCTCTAATAGCTACACACTACAGATCACTATAACACTACACACACCAACCTATGGATTCACTGACTCTACCTTTTACAGACAATATAATGTATACACTGTAGGGCAAAGTTTTGGGCCCACATTTATATTTAAAAAAGTTCAAAATGTTATTACAAGAAAATTTTAGACATACTTAAAAACAGATGTAACTGTTTTGAACTGTAATGTTACAAAGTACATTACAATTTAATAGAAGCTTCTTTTTTACTCAAGATAACCATCCTTTGCCTTCATCACAGCAACAAAGATTCACCATATCCTTTCCAACAATTCTTGGAGAAAACGTCTCAGCATTTTTTCCAGAATGCTAACAGTTCTGTCTCATTTGCGGGACACTCATTTTGAATCTGTAGGTCCAGCCCATCCCAGACCAGCTCAAAAAGACCCAAAGACCAGGGAAACAATGCATCATTCTCAAAACGCTTTGCTTTTGTTTGAACTGGATATCATTTTGTATACAAGTGTCATTTTGGCATTATGTCTGTATTATATTTTATATTGTTCTTGCCTTGGTGTCTTTGTGTTTCTGTGCAGTAATAGCATAAGCAGTTTTCTCCAGGATCAATAAAGTTTATTGATTCTGAATCAGGGCCACGATTGTCACATGACACGCATTGCAATAATTTGAATTTTCTTTTATCCAAAGGAACAGATGATGATTTTAACGTGACCACTCATCTGCAGTACAGTTTGAATGATGATGACTCAGTCACAGTCGTATGCCGGTATGACAGGAATACAACCTGGCAAATGGGGGCCCAGCTGTTCAGTGAGAATAAGATAGTTTGTCAGACGTCTGACAACTCAAAATGTGCATCACCTCAAAGGGGCAACCAATTTGAGATGACACTGAAAAATCTCACTTCTGACCAAAAAAAGCAACTCTATGAATGTCATATTTACCGACGTGATCCCTTACCCATCCTAGAAAAACATGGGGAGAAATTTAAGTTATATCCAGGTGAGTAGGGCCGCTCTAAGTCTTATTAGAATAACAATGTAGCCTTTTTAGGTAATGAGTTGTGCTTTGAACAGCCTTGAAGTTTTAACTCTTTAATGAATGAAACTAGTGAAATACTGTATCAATACACAGGTATGCATTGCAGTCAGCAAACACTTACTGTGTGATTTTGTGCACAGAATTGCAGAAGGGCTGATTTTTGCATTTTGTTTTTAAGGGATTGGTTGTCTAGCACCTAAGGATTCATGTGACAATGAGGATCATGGCAATGCTTGCACCCTTTCTGGGTTTCTCAACCTTCCTGTTCCTCTCATCTGGGCTCTGATTGCACTGGTGCTTCTGCTGTGTCTCTACAGTCTGGCTGTCACGATTTTCTATATCAAACTGAGGGTAACTTCATAATAGTTGTAATTTCAATTAACTGGACTGTTATCTCACAAACCTTCTGTGCTTATCCTACTTATGCAATTGTCCTCTAACTCAATAGATCAATAAGATGTTAAATATGAAATGATATCTTATTATATCTTATTATCTTTGATATGTAATACCAGTTCAATATCACTGGAGGAGATGGTCAACTGCATAATTAAGGTACATATCTTTTTCCAGATCAGGAGGTCTGAAGAATTGAATGACACGCTGACTTATGTCCCGATGCAGGTAAGGAATGTGTTCTTTAGACTACAGAGCTAAAGACAACAAACGATTACACAGTCCCATAATCATGCATTGCATCATCGTTCTATGTACTTATATTGTTGTTTGTTTGTTTTACCCTCCTTTGTTGCAAAACCAGGTCAAACCCAAGGTAAGAGACACACAATAATGCATTCACAGATATACATTTGAATATATGAGAGGTTCCTTGGATTTTCTAGAAGTAAACAAATGTCTGTGTCAGTCCTAAATGTTGCGTATCACTGATATTAAAATCCTCTAGAGCAAATTAAAAAGGAGCTTGCCAAGAGTTAATATACTTTTCCTGCTCAATGCATGCTTGTAACTAAGCTGTGAAGTAAAAGTGCACGAGGAAGACTGAGTTATATCATAAGATATTAATGCATTACATTCTCTGACTTTGAGTGTAGGGTTTTTCCGCTTACCCAAGCACAAATATTGCAGCCTACCTTTAACCTACTAACCTGTTTCAGAAGAAAGTGGGACGGCATGAAGCAGACAAGAACACAGAATACATGGATATGCGTGAAGTGCACCCGCAGGTGGGATTCATCAGAGATTTGAACCACAACTCTCATCATGCTGGCTTCTCCATGCAACACAACATCCCTTTCAGCCGAGTGGGGATGTAGTAAACTGCAGCAGGCGCTGTCCTGACCTCAACAACCCTGCACCAGAAGACACAGAGACACTGTACTGTAAAGTTCAAAATGTTATTTTCTTTTTTTTGTTTACCTGTACACTACCCCAAAGCAATGTAGGGGTGTCAAGCAATTTAGAAAGGTATTCTAATTAAATCAATCGTTTGTTTCACGCATACAAATTTCTGGCTGGATTTGAGGGGCCTCAAACTAGTGTCGAGTGTGGCTGGTGCTGGGATTAAGGGCTGGGCTGGCTCAGATATTTTACTCAGATGGTACGAAAATTCAATTGCTCCTATCAGCCGTTCCGTCTGTCCGTTTGGTAAACGTAAATTTTCGCTGGCTGCTCAAAGTCACCACGGAATATGTAATTTTTTTTTAAGCTGTATTTTTTTTTCTGTGATTAATTTCTGTGATTAATCAAAAGTAGCACGTTAATTTTACCCTAAATATCTTTTCTTCACTATATTTGTCCTTTCTTCACTATAAATGTCCTTTCTTCACTATTTTTGCTCAGCTGGTTCTCTATAGGGGCTTAGGCATCGTCATATTTATTTGTAAGTTGCCAAATAAGCATTTGATTTATACTGAACTTTCTTTCATGTCGGATAAATAAATCATCTTCACTATTAGAATGATTAGTAGAAGTAATAATGCGTGTAAAAGTATGTAAAAAAGAGTGTAAAAATAATAATAATTTGTGGCAAAACTAGAAAATGAGTCTTTCTACTTTGTGATGTTGTGATGAGATGTTTTCATTTATGAAAATGATCCTTATATAGTCAGATTTTTATGATTTTATGAAGTGTATGCTACCTATTTTGGTGAAACTGAATGGTTTAACCATGAACAAGTATGGTTAGACCTTTACTGGAAGACATCAACAACAGGAGTATGATTCACCTATGATGCACCAAGTGGCAGATACTCGGTGTCAGCATCCTGTAAATCCAGCCTGTCAAGAGTCTACAGCATCCGCTGTGTACAGAAAGTGGTGTGTTATAGAGTAATATGCAGGTTCTAACTGATCATATCACATCCGCTCTTGCCTAATACAGTCTGTGTTCTGCAAAGGTAAGTCATATCTCTGATTTAAAGATATAATCTTTAAGTCAAACCATTCTCTTATGTACTGTCTGTAATAAATAATGAAAACACAGCCTGTTCACTCATCAAGTTGTAAAATAACTTGCTTTAAATCTGCACACATGATGAATATATAAACAAATAGCAGAGAACAGAAGAAATGTATTAAGGACAGCTGGCTATAGTCAGAGTGTTCACCCAGCCATATGAACTTGACAGAAATTGTAGTAAAATTTAAAAAAAGCAAAAAAAAACTTTGGCTGCCAAACTGCGTGTTTGTTCTAAAAGATACTTTCTGGGTCTTCTGTTTCAGGATTTGGCATTCAGTTCAAATTAAAGTGGATGGCACTCCTAAGAGAAAAATTCGGCCTCACCTTACCCCTACATTTTATATACAAATACTTTGAATGTTAAACTGGCGAAACACAGTTAATTATCAACAGTATTAGGATTAGCTTTTAGGTTTAGGATTAGATTAGATTGTTTTTCAATGGAAGTAGCCTACTAAAACTCAAGGTTCAGTTATATTTGATAAAAACTGAATTGAATGTTAATAATAATCTGTGGAGCATTTTAGCAAAACGTTTCATTCCTCATTTGCTGATTGAGATGTAAGAGCTTAGTTGCAGATAAATACAAACACATTTATCTTTGCCAATCTAAGCACAGTGTGAGATCTGTACTAGAACTCGTGACACACTCGTGAACTCGTGATGGTGCCTATTTTTCAGTAGAAATGTCTCGGCATCAAGAGACTCAAGCTAAATTCTCCACTGTGTTTCCATTTGGTCTCATTGCTGTCTAATAAAATCTCCAGCAATGGTAAGAGGGCTTTTTTCCCTCCTCAAGTAAAATAGAAGAAGTTTGCATAAAAATACTTCTTTTTTTTTTCTCCCTACATTAGCACTTTTAAAGAACATGCTGTCAAAAGGTACCAACCACATGAAGGGACCACAAAGTAGGACATATTGTTGCGTACATCAGAACACAACAGGGCTAGAATTCATAGACATTCATGCTGGTAAATTACAAAAAAAGTAGTTCAAAAGTATTTCCTTTCAACAATTTTGTATAGTCTAATAAGGTAAAAGCCTTCTCTGTTTATATTCAAGCTTGCTCTTGTGGAAATGAGCGGCACATGAAGATGTCAAATGACAAACAAAGTATTAGAGAGACAAAAAAAGTCTAGAAAAAACGTTTCTTTTTGAGTCGTTTAGACCTGTTACGTAAAGTTTGTCTTTATATAGTCTCGCGTAGTCTGGAATTCATAGCCACTTTCTTTGGCCAAGGCCCGCCCATAAGGCCGTTTGACTGACATGTCAAACCACCAATCACAGTTCGTTTCGTTCAGCGTCACGTTTAAATGTGCCCGCAACAACAGACCGACGTACAACAGGTCAGTCAGCATAGAAAATCAAAGGAGAAGAAAACAAGCAGTAAGTCATTGATCGGTTTGTGCACGTATAACAATGGCGTCTGCATTACCACTCCTGATCAAAACACCGAGTAAATCAGTAGGATCACACGTCTGATAAAATATAAAACCAATCAGATGACGACTTCGAGATTCCTGAAATGATTACAGTTAAGTGTACCATATGCATCAGACGTTTAGCCAACGTTCTGTGGGCGTGACGTTTGAGGCTGAGATTAGTCTTTATATAATGTCTCCTGCAGGTAAATGGTAATATCACCATTTTATCATCAGTGAAGGATTCCACAACAGGAATCCTTTTCTCTTATTTGGTCTCAGTTGTGCCTCTAACCACTGTTAATAATACAGTTTCCAAGTCGTCATCTCTTAAATCATGTCTGATCAATCAGTCTGATCAGTATTAAATGATCAGTGATAGAGGCTGTTAGTTCGTTAATCAAAAATAACAAGAAAACTACTTCTTCTTGTCTGTCTGTCACGGCCAATGTATGAGAATCATTGGAAAGCAACAGAACTGGCAGAATGCAGACAAATCAAGTCAAGTGAAGTTAAGATAAGATTGTCGTTTGAGTGACGTACACACAGCACACGGTGAAACGAAACAACATGCCTCCAGGACTATGGAGCAACACAAGAACAAAAACAGAACACCACAAGACCACAAGTGCAAAGAGGACAAAAAAAAACCCACAATAGCAACAAAACAAGCGGACAAGACAACATTTAGTGCATTTTAAAAATAGTTCCAATACAAGTCTGAATAAGTACAGTATTATGACAGAGGATGTGTTTCTAGCAGCAGAAAGCTGTGTGTACAAAAATGCAGAATGGAGCTAGACAGCGTTAAAACTGTGAGGGGGCAGTGATGGGCCTTGTGGCAAGCCTCTCAAAGCACTTCATGATGATATGTTTGAATGTAAAGGACGACTGTCCTTTGAGGCAGGACACTAACAACCTCGTTGTTGGTTACGAGCAGGATTACTTTTTTTTTTTTTTTAATTCACACCCCTGGTGATTGTCTTGCCTGTGATCCTCTCCATGCCTTCCCTTTGTGCTTTCAAAATACTGCTATGGTAAAGCTAATTTCCTGCACCGGGGCTCATTTAGAACTTTAATACTGATGGTCAACAATGCCCCTCTGTCTGCAGAGAGCCTCTGAGATCAGGCAAATGAATGGACCCTCAATGCTGGCCCTGCACAGGCAGCCCTAGCTTCGTCCTGAGAGAGGTTTGTGGGTTTGTCCGCGTCCACAGGTCAGTAGGTGGCATTCTGGAATTTGGGGTGCGGGATACAGGAAAGCCCATTCAGGGCCATTGTGGGTTTTATGGGTGAGTACGCCCAAGCCCCTTTACCACTAACTGGCCTTTTAGCTAAACATTAAATGAAAGATCATTTGTGTGAGCTGCTTACGTCCACCACAAATGACAAAACTATTCATCAATACTTTTAAACGATACCTGTGTTATTAGAATACTGGATTTACTCCCTTATATTTCAAGAAATTTTCAATTTGATGCAAATATAACTCACATGAAGATAATTATGTCATTTAAAAATGGCATTTTGTTTCATAGACAGTTTGATTGATAGCAGATTCCACTCTTCTTGGAAGGCTTTCCACAAGATTTTGGAGTTTCTGTGGGAATTTGTGCCCATTCATTCTGTCGAGCATTTATGACCCCAGGCGCTGATTTTAGGATGAGATGGCCTAGCTTGGAATCTCCATTCCAGTTCATCCCAGAGGTGTTAGATGAGGTTGAGGACAGGGCTTTGTGCAGGCCAGTAAAGTTGTTCTACACCAAACTCATCCAACAATCATGCTGGAATAGAAAAGGATCTTCCCCAAACAATATCCACAAAATGTCTCGGTATGCTAAAGCATTAAAACACTCCCTACGACCCCTGTGATCAGAAGGGTTGTGGGTTTGAATCTCAGCACTGCTAGCGGCACTGGCGAGGTACCCTTGAGGAAGGTACTGTCCCAACACACCGCCCTCTGTTGGTGGTTGCGCACTGCTTAACTTGGTGAATGAGTTAAATGCACAGAAAGAATTTCTCACTGTGTTCAGCTGCGACTATAAGGGACCACTTTACTTCACTGGAAGTACGAGGCCATGTGCATTTAATACAGAGGTGTCTCCCAATATTGTGTCCCATGTATTGTATATTAAATCACTGAACCAGGCTGCACAATACATGATTGAGAAATCAGAAATCAGCCCCAGATTCATGATGCCTGACGCCCTCTGTCCAGGCAGATTCCAGTAGGGGGCAGAGAGAGAAGTGTGGGCTAAACTCCTCCGTCCTGCCACAGGAGGAGTGAGGAGGAAACGGAAGTGGGTTAACTCGATCTTTGTTGTTGTGCGGGTTTGGGATGTGGCAGCTGGACAACAGGGCTCATGTTGGTTATCTGACACTGGTACTCGGTCTTAGACAAACATATTTAGTTTCTTTAGTCCAAGGGGCTGGTCGAGGGGGTACATGTTTTACCAAACTGCGAGCTGGAAGCTGAGGAGGGCCCGTTTAGCACATTAGCCTCCGTTAGCCTTTAGCGTAAACAGTAAACATTGGCCTGGACAGAGCTGTTGTCTATTGACTTTAGGATCGTTTTTGGTTTTACCTGCAGTTGTCTCTTTGTCATATTCACTTTATTCACAATGGATGTGAATTTGACCATTTCTCTGATGAGGGGTCAGATGGGGGTGGTTATTGAGAAGGCTGTGAACGCTGCGGTGGAGACGGTGCTGGGCGAGATGATCCGAGTGGTCAGCCTGAAGTTCGAGGAGTTCAGGAGAGAGATGACAGCCAAGGAGAAGGAGAACGAGAATATCAGGAACATGCTGGAGATGTCGCGGTGTCAGATGAAGACCATGCGGAGGTATGTGAGCGCCCTGACGGCTAAAGAAGACCGACAGGCCCTGCAGAACCGCAGACCCGTGTTGGTCCACTTCGAGCCGGGCAGGGTGCGTGTGCCCCAGCCGGGCAGAGGCTTGGTCCCCCCTAGGAGGAGTGTGTCCTCTCCTGCTGAAGCTCAGAACCCCCTTCCCAAACCAGTTCAAATCGCAGAACCCACATGGGAGAAACAACCGACCCCACCCAAAATTCAAAACGTAACCCAAGAAATTGTACAAGCTGAGAGCTTTACAACCCACGAGAACTACAGCCAGGAGGTGCCTGCCCCAAATCTGCATCTGGGATCTGTGAAAGGTAAGACTACTCCTGGCTTGACCTGACCTGACCTGACCTGACCTGACGTGACCTGACCTGAACTCACTGTAAAGGGCCCATATCCTACTTTTTAATTGTTTTTTCTTTTGGTTGAGGGCCACATTTGTTTGGTTTTCTGTAGCACAAACAGTCAATCAGTTTCACATGACAATTTAAAAGTATTTTTAAAAAAGCATGAACCTAAGTGAGAAATACGCTTTCCATAATATGTGTCCATAAACAGTTGCATGCAGGTCAGATATAACTCTGTTAACTATATACATTGATTAAAGTGTGTTAAAGTGTTTGATTTTTTTTTTTGTGTGTGTGTAGGAGAGACCTCTAATTCCTCTGCGACGGAAAGCGAGGGTCTGGTGGCTGAAAGCAGAGATCCTTTGTGGGGTCAAACACCTCCAGCTTTTTCAGAGGTGGAGCACACAGGCACAGTGGACTCCAACCTGCAGCTTATTGCTGATAATGGTGAAGTATTTAACGCAGCCACGTCAGCCTGTGGAGGGTTTCCTTTCAAGATTAAACAAGAGGAAGGAGAGGTTGAAATTGTCCAGGTGAAGGAGGAGCCAGTGGAAACGGCCAACTCTGACTGTCCCAGAATAGAGCTGTGTCAGCAGACAGCAGAAGCAGGACCAGGAGTCTCTCTAGAACTGCCGCTGACGCAGCAGTGTCCCCAGATTTCTTGTTCTTCTGTGACTGAGCCAGGCTTTACTGGTGTGGACCCAAGCACATGTAAGTTGAAACTGAGCATTCTGTCATCCCCTCTCTACTCAGGAGATCTCGTTAAGATGTATTTATTATTTGAGAGCCTGGTGCTGGTTATTTTTGAAAAAATATGCACACATTTCTTGTCATTTGTGGTACTCGCTTAATTGCACAGTTTCTTAAGTGATGCAGGCTTTTAGGTACCATAAACAGTGACTGGTTAGTTAACACGCCTCCAGTCATGTTCAGTTGCTCTATGCTGTTGCATGTCAGGAAGTTAATAAATACGTTTGCTCCACAAACAAGTGGAAGAAGTGTGTGTTGACTCTCACCACCTGGTGACTGTTATTCAAGGCTGGAGAGATCTACTGGAGGAAACTGGCTGCAACACTGGGTTGAATAAAAAATTGTATGTATATTTCCAATGCAAAACAAAGTCCTTCAAGTCAACGTTTAGGTGTGTTAGTATGCGAGTTAGAAAACGATAATCAAGAATATCGAGTCTTGCTTAGCATATTTTCCCCCCCAAGTAACCATAACATAAAATAATCAAACATGGTAAAGGTCTTTGCAATGATCAATTTGATTTTATGTTTATAATTCCAGTAGTTTAAGGACCTGCAACTAACAACTCTTTTGATAATTGTTCGATCTGTTTATTAGTTCTCCTATAATCGGATAAAACACACAATTTGACAATTTATATTATGTTTTTTTTGTAAAGAAAGTACACAAAATATTTTCATAATGCTTGAAGAAACCTCAGCTGTTAAAATATTAATACATTATAAATACTGAGACATAAAAAACACAACCTAAATGTTTACAGGCTTTGTTACAACAGCCAGCAGGCCACAGACTATTGTTTCTGCAATAACACTTGCACACTTCCTCACTCACTCACGCACACAAACTTTCTCTTTTTTCAGGAACCATGAGCTGACATTAGCTGGTTAGTTAAATATAATTGTCCTGAAATACTGAAGTAAATTTGACTTAAACCCTTTAGGCTTTATCTCGACTTAACACCAGCTGTTAGCGGAGAGAAGCTACATAAAGGAGAGACTAAAATTCCTTGGTTAGACACAAATCTAAACTTGTTTCATTGATGAAGATTTTGTAGTAACGTACCTCATCATCCAGCATGTTTTCATGTGATCCCATCTCTCCATGCTCTCAAAGTCTCAAACTCATTTCCGTTCCTCTCACCATCTTGGGCACAGATGTTAGTTTGCAGCTAACACTCTTTACTCAAATTTAATGGAACGTACTTGAGATAATGTAAACAACTCCAAAGAAACAAGCTTATGGTTAACTTGTATAGCTTTGGCCATACCAAAGTGCATTCACTTTATTAAATCACTGGCATGAATAACAAGGAGAATATTTAGACAAAGAGAAATGGTTCAGATTAACCAATCGAGTCTGCATACCTCTGGGAGGACAACTTTAGTTATTCTTTGAATATTAATTTTCTTGGATTTTTTTGGGCAGCCAAATAGGCAGGACTTCTTGATTACAAGCAATATAAGCCATCATGTCCAGTTATACACCACCCTGTTTATTTAAAATAAGACAAGATTTCAGCTTTTGGAGTACGTTTTGATTTTTTTTTTCAGGATTTAGCTGTCCTAAATCATTCCTAAAACTATAATTCAAGCAGGAGGTCACTCTATAAACATAACTTATGTCCTGTGATGTGATGTGAAATGTTCATTTATAAATGGGCACTGACACGAAGACTCTTGCTGGTTTGAGGTCTCCGTGCAATCAGGAAGTTTAAGGGTCTCTGGACCAGAAGCAAAGGTGAGTGTTTCTCTTTGCAGTCAGTACTACCTTCTCAGGGCCTCAGTGACCTGAATAAGAAACAGTAATCAGAACCGAGCAGCGTGCTGAATTATGAATGAGTATCTGGAAGGTAAATGATTTCTTGTCCTGTGGTGCAGCATGAAGCAAAGGGATATTCTGAACTACTTTCTTCCAAGATTCATTCATGATTTAGCACTTAATCTGCATATCAGTTATTTCTGTAAGGGTGTAGGCTACACATACATTTTATCCATTATTTTTTTATTCGAATTGTTCTAAATAAATGAAGGATTGCGTGGTTGTTTCTAGAGAGACCTCTGACCAGCACGGAAAGGACCCGAAGATACAGAGAAAGACTAAATGCAGATCCTGTCAAGCGAGAGGCCAAGTTGCAGAAGAGACGACAAAGGTCAACAGTTTCTTCTTATTTATGAGCAAAGTATTATAGTGAATTATGCAGTAATTTAAACAGTTTGTATTTGTTGCCTTAACAGTGTACCTTTTTTCCTCCTCCAGATACTGGGAAAGAAAAACCCAAGAGGAGATAAGTAAATTTCTCGCCATGGAAAAGAAGATGAAACTTTAGGGGAGATGAGTGTCAGCCACACTGTGTCCACGGACAAAATTCAAACCCTCTAAATGATGTTACTTTTATATATAAATGTATTATCATCAGTTATTAATTAAGGTTCACTTCTGCTATTTAGAAGATTTTAAGGTATTGCTTTGTAAAGAATCAGACTGTATATATTGAGTAATTTTTTTACTTGAATTGTATATTGCTTAATATTGATATCCAAAATATACTATATTCCATATTCAGCTGTGTGACTAATAAAAAATAAATCTATTTTATGCTGATTAATTCCGTGTGTGTGTGTGCATATGTGATCAAAATTTTACAAAGTGGTTGTAAGTGAAAAATGCATTGACTATTTTTTTTTTATCGGCTTCTTTCACGTCTAAGCTTTTGCGGGGCTGTGTGATGTCATGAATTGTTAACAGGAAATGAAGGAGAAGCGCGGTAGTGCAATCCTCATTTATGAACAAGAACATGTCATTGCAACATTTTTTGCTAAAAACCATCAGGTTAAATTTGGCAGTGCGTTTTATCGACCCCCTGTATCAATGTGTTTTCAGATGCTGAGTCTCAGCTGGCCATGGCGGGTAGCCAGAGGCAGGTGCATCCGTGGTGTAAGGACCTAAACCTGTTTGAGGAATATAAACGCAAACGGATAGAAGTACGTAAGCGCAGCGAGACCCGGCGGCGAGAGCTGGAGCAGTCGCTGCCTCAGGCTCTGCTGGCCGACCTGGTTAAGGAACGGAGGGAGAAGACTCGCCTTCGAGTGGCCCGTTGGCGAGCCAAGCGCAAGCTACAGGCCTGCCTGATGTCACAGGCGGCACAGTTAAACGGAGCACCAGCACACTCAGTGTTCACTCAGCGTGGCACTCGGAGGCGAGGAGGGGCAACTGGACAGCAAGGGGCTTTTGTCCTGGGCAGAGCCAGCACATCTGAGACTGGAGCATACACCCTGCCGCTGCAGATAGGATCCAGTCCTTTACTCGCAGCACAGAGACTCAGCATGGCCGAGGGTCAAATGCAGCCTGGATCCTCCTTGTTTTCGCAGCATAGAACTCCCACAGCCAGCTCTGAGATGTTCCAGTGATAGGACTGTTAAACATGTATTTAAGTAGCTCAGCTCAGGTTAGGTTTTGGTTTAGCAATACCATCAAAATGTTAATTTATTCCACACATTTTTGAAGGATATGAAAATAAGGACTTTGTATGAGAAGGAATGATGATGAGGTGAACCGCCGGTCAGCACATCAATATTGGATATTTACACTTCTCACTTCATTTCCTGTCCAATCCACAAAAGACACGTCCATTCCCCGTACAGTTGGTCACATACATGTGTTTGTTAGAAACGTACAAATTCAGTTTGCATGATTGGCTGCTTTTCCAGGGAATTCTGGAAGGAGCTATTGGTTTCTGTCTTTAGAGTTCTCAGAGAGTGAGCCGATGACCTGTTGTTTGCAGCTTATTATTTATGGTGACATTTAATAACCAAAAGCTCCCTGTCATCAGAAGATCACGGGTTGGATTGTGCCGCAGCCGTGCATAGTTGAGAATCCAAGAGAGCATAATTGGTCTCTGGAGGGTCGGCTGGCCTTTCCTATCATTCAGCACAATATGAGCTAATGGGACTCTGTTAGCTTCTTCTCCAAGCATGCTGTCCAATGCAGTTGCATTAGTGGCAGTTCAAAAAGATACAGTAGTGCTTCTTGTGTCTTAGAGGAAGCAGGGGCTAGTCTTCACCCTCCTAGCCTGGCAGCATTGTATGATATGGTAGTCCTAAATAAGGGCTGGAATTGGACATGACTGAATTGGGAAAATTTGAGCATAAAAAAAACATTTAATAAAAGATTCAATAATTAGACAGCAAGCCTTCATCTAATGTTATATGTTAATGGTCAGATACATATCATCAATCCAAGGCACCTTGGCTGTTTATGTGTAGCATCTTCAGTCACGGCCGAAGTACTGTACCAGTTCAAGGTTTGCATCTAATGAAGTACAGATTAAATACCTGGAAGTGTCCTCAGTTTGTGTTTTGGGATGCATCTGGAGGTGACTTGTGTGGTCCTGTAGTCAAGTTTCCCAAAATGCATTTCACAAAGTGTTGGTAGCAGTGAGTTTCACTGCCATAACTACAAATTGACCATTGGCCTTATGAAAGGCACACATTGCAAATATATAAATATAGTTTAATTATTTTAATTAATATATTTTCAAAAATAAACAAATGCCGGCATAATGGTATATGCTGTAAATATAAATTACAGTGAAGATAAAGGTTAAAATATAGGGCCTGATGTTAAGAGCTGAGCTGTGATGACCGTCGGTGAGGATGCTGCTGCTCCCGTCCCGAGGGTCTGGACTCTGAGCTGAACATGCTAGGCCCAAGAATGGGAGTCCCTGCTTGACAAAGTCAGTATTGAGAAAGTGGCATGTATATGTTCCATACCGACTCTGCTGGGGCAGGGGGAGCCATCTGCAGTAATCAGACTGTAGTACAACCACAGCAATAAAGATGGAACTGTACAGCGATTGGAGCTGCTAATATTCACTCTTTTTCTCATTAAAAATGTATTAAGTACATTGAGCTTATGAGTCACAGATGATGAAATGAATACCAGACAATGCCTGAGAAATGTAGGTTAAATGTTCACGTAAGGTCTTTTTTTTATTGAAAACACTATAAATGTTCATTGTTTATAACAAATACCAGTAGTTGTGCTGTTTAAATGTTTTATCCACTTGACTAATAAAAAGATCCCTGATATTTCGGTTGTTTTACGTGATATGCAATCGTCTGAAAAACAATAGAGTGCAGGAAAAAGTTGTGAAAAATGTAGGATAATATGCTACTAATAATAGTGTTTCACTCTGGATGATGCATAATCAGACTGTACAGCCCCTGGCAAAACTGAAGAAATCACCACACTCCTTCACTCCGCTTTTTTGTTTCGTAACAAGTATGGTTACAACATTTTTAACATAAAACCCATTTAAATAGATTTTATCGAGGGTCAAGGGAAAAGGTGTGGACTTATAATGGAATCATTTTGTTATTTGCATTACTAAATACAAACACAGTAAAATAATTCAAATTATTTTGTAGTTAAAAGAGAGTGCTTGCAGACCTAAACTAGCTGTTGGACTAGGCCTAAGTGAGAGTTACATTAAAACAAGAAGAAAATCCAGTACAGGGTGAGGCAGATTTTATTGTTCCTGTCCAGCTGTTTGTGTAACTTCTAGTAAAAGTATAAGCAAAATGGGAGAGTTATTTTGTGAGAAACTGGGCAGAAATACTAAAGTAAAAGCAGGACTGACATCTAAACAGAAGAAAACAGGGTGTGGGATGATTTGATGAAAGTGATATTCAGTGATGAATTGCGAACCTGCATTGGCTGAGGAGCTGATGCTGGACCTTTAGTCTGAAGCCATTGAAATGAAATGTATAACAATGACTGAAAAAAGCAATCTAATTATCGACAGTTGTCACACACTGGTGCATGTTGAAAAACTTTGGAGACTTCAAGAAGGGCACATCTACTTAATGGTTGAAATAAGGAGTTAAATTATAAGGTAATCCTCCTGCAAAGTTGTCGACCTCTATTTGAGAAAACGTTTTTTTCACCCCAGTTAGTGATTCCATGATTTCTTCCTCTGTATGATTCAGAAAAGATATGCCATTATTTAAACTCATGTTAACACGTTTATTTAAGGTGTGTTTCACAAAGATAGAATATTCAGCTAATAAAGTAACAAGTCATTTTGTGTAATATGCTTGTTACGGAATAGAAAAGTCGGCTAAACGTTCTCTGCGTGTGGTGATTCCACATTTTTACCAGGTGTAATAAAAAACCTCAAAACATCTTTAAATGTATGTGTTCACAGGTCTGCATTTTAGTGGTTTGCTACTATGTTCCATTCCAGATAAGGGAGATTATCAGTATATAGACTCGTCCCTTGCAGTGCATTCATCTGCCATTATCTTTTGGCAACCTAACTCCTTTTTACATAGAACAACAATCATCCACTGACAATCTTATTGCTGATCGCTCCGGGAAGGGTGTAGAAGAGCAAGCCAAGAAACAAGGCCAGGATCAGCAGCAGCACGGCAATTATAATGTACTTCTTATAGTTCTTCCAGATCAGATGGAAGAAACACTTAAAGGGATTCACGAACCAGGAGAATGTGGTGTCTGGCCGACTAGAAAGAGAATGAAACGGTAACTTAATAAATCTTATACCATATTTAATGCCATGAAAGCCTGGGTGGAAAAACTATCATAACAATAATAAGTAGAGTTTTAGTCTTACTTGGGTTTTTCTAGAGGTTCTGGCTCCTTGCGTGCACGACCTACTGGGTTCTTCTCTGCTTCTTCAGCTGTCACCAAGTGGAACTCAGCCTCCACCTTCCCCTAGATCAGTAAGTCCAGGTTAAAACATTCAGCAGGGTACCATCATATAGTCTTTATCAATCATACACCTTCCCCAATCCATATGAAACTTGTTGTGACTGTAACCCCACAAAATAAGAGGTTTATGTCCCTCGGTGGGTGTGACCCTTCATGCTAGCACTCCCTTGAAGTGTATGGCGAGTTGGACATAGGGGGCACTAAAACTATGTTTCGACTTCTCAACAACTGCTTAAGCATAACTTTTGTAATTCAGTGTGTTTACATTTGGCTACATTTGCTCACACCTCCACACGTTCCATTTGGCTTATTCAACAAAATAGCTGCCAGCAGTCTACCACAATTCACCAGTCAATACATGTGGAGCATATAGAGGCGTTTTTCTTCATTTCAAACAAATCAGTCATGTGTTCACTACAACCAGCTATAACTGTATGTGTTATAATCAGTCATGTGTTTTTCTGACATGGTCTGATCTTCAAATATTTACATAACATTCACAAAATTTTAATTTCCACTAAGAATAAAATATACAACAAACTTCTTAGTCTGTTATTACCACAAACACTAACACTAGCAAAAACACACATTAAGTGGAACGCACCGACCACATGACTTCATTAAAAACTTGTCCATGGTAGTCACATTATGTACTGCAATTGGGGTGTCTGGTCATCCTAACACTTTAAATTCTCTTCCCTCTCCTAATAGTATTTCTCTCGTCTATTGAATGACAGTGAATGACTCTATTCACTCACTGTGATCTCCTCAGCTTTCACAAAAGGCCACCAGCCCTTGGAGCGTTTCTGTTGGAAGATGGATATGTTGTCGCTGCTGTCTTTCAGCATCTCCATCTTACAGTCTTTTGCTGTTTTAGCTCCACGTGGAAACCCATGGAGATCCAACTCCACAGTGCCTGGACAAATGAAAAATACACTGCAAAAACTCCTGCTCTAACTAAGACTTACAATCTTATTTCTAGCCTAAAGTCTTCTTGATCTTGTTTTGAGAATAATATACTATAGAAAAGCAGATTTTTTTGGTCTTATATAGTACATAAATATTGTTTTAAGATATGTTTTCTATTTAAATAAATCTTTAGACTAGAAACAAGTGAAATTATCTGTCAGTGCAGTAAGATATTTACACTTGATAAGATTTTTGAAATATGGAAAAAATACCTTAAACAATCTTAATAACCTTATACAGTCTGCTCTTATATAGTATATTATTCTCAAAACAAGACCAAGAAGACTTTTAGTCTAGAAATAAGATTGCAAGTCTTAGTTAGATCAGGAGTTTTTGCAGTGTAGAGACTTGACTTTCTTATGAGAAACTTAGATATGTTTCAGGTATCTTACTGAAGGTTATGGAACTCTTCCAGTCATGCACACCTTATCCTCCCCTGTGAAATGATGACAAAATAAATGTGTCTTACCAAGGAAGTCATCAGAAGACAGTCTCTCAAAGTCCCACACTTGCAGAACTAAGACTGCAGGCAGCTTCTGCTCCGTCTTGTCCAAGGAGAAGATATTTTCCCGCTTTCTGACTACCACCAGCTTCTCAGCAGGGAGGTAGTGGAAGGGGAACACAAAACGCCAGTTGAAATTACCCTCACCGGTCAGAGAGTTGTAATGGACATCTGTTTCCTGGGCATCATCTTCAAGACCCTTCAGCCAACTGAGGCAGCAAAGAAGGAACAGTGAGCTATTCTATCAGCTATTCTATCAGCTATTCTATCAGCTATTCTATCAGCTATTCTATCCACTCTGTTTATTCCAATTAGTGTAACAGCACACAGGGGACTGGCGTATAGTGCTTTAATTTAGATATACAGCATCTTTACCTCTTGACATAGATGTCACTTGACTGTTGCCCTGTTATGAAATTGGTGTCTTCCAGTATGACATCTTCTGTGTTCCAGATTATGATCCTCAGCTCATACCTTAGTAAATAAAAAAGGAAGCCAATTGGTTCAGAATAGAGATATTATTTAAGATAAGACTATTTTGTTTGCAGACAAACAGTATTACCCTTTGGGTTTGCGGGGTGAAATATCCACAGGAGGTCCAGGGTGAGGCATGTCCATAGGAAATATATCTACCCACATCTGCACCTGGCCCTAGAGAATGCACAGAAAAAGAAGAGCACTTCAGCTGTAAATGATTTATCAGCTTTTGGCATGTACAGCCGTACAGAAGTACAGTTTATAGCTAATTAATTCCACTAGTTATCATTCACAACCTTCTTCCATCAACCACTTTCATGTAAATTAAAAGGAGAAATTTAAAACAGTTTAATTCTTTCCATTACCTGGTCTATGCCAGGCTTGTCCTTCAGGTAAAGAGCTCGGGTCTCGATGTGTTCTGGCACCAGTTTGCAGCCCACATCTGGTATTTCCTCCCACCTGTGCAGTACCTTCAAAGCCAGATGTTCATAAGATTCCACCATCTGATCTGAAACATGAAAGCATTCTCTCAGCACAGCACTCACCACTGGCACAGTACCAAAATTATATTAAAGAACCTTCTTATTCCATAGAATTATATTTACCTTCATCAGCAAAGACGGTTTTCCCAAAGAAGACCTTTTCTCCGATGGTGATTCTTCCAGGGGTGAAGCGGGGGCTGCTGAGTCTGTTGTCCTTGCAAAGCTTGAGCAACAGATCAGTCGGCTTCATGCAGTCTCTCCAGGCATTGTAGCCCTCGCTGACAATGATTTTTTTTTTTTAAATATAATCAAATATTTTATAATGAAAGTGTCCTAGACTGCTTGAACATTTATATCTGTAAAATGCATCACTGACTGAACAACCTTTTGTAAGAATAGTCATATTTGGAATTTTATCCCTACAACACACATTTTAAAAACCTGGAATATGGCAAAAACGAGTGGAAAGTAAATATCCAAAAAATGCCCATTCTTTACAAACAAAGAAAGCGTGTTTTTTTTTTTTGCCAAACTTCATAAGAGAACTCTCAGGAACATGCAAACTGCCTCTGAGTCCATGGTTGTCTTGGCAGGAGAATTTCAGGCCTCATTCAGACGCTCAGTGGTAGGATACTTGCCTCCTGACCAAGAGGTCATGGGTTTGAATTAGAGCTGCACAATTAATCGAATTTTAATCACGATCACAATTTTGGCTGCCACGATTAAATTAAGATGATCGTC
>JBBPCW010000002.1:14709209-14724453 GCA_037974425.1 Phenacogrammus interruptus
TTGCATTCTGAGCAGCTAAGCAAAGCTAGCGGCAGAACTAGGTTATGTTTAGGAAAATGGTATCGGATCGGTACGTGGACTCCAATACTTGCCGATACCGATGCCAGAGTTTTTGGTGGTATCGGCAGCATTTCCGATATTAGTATCGGTATCGGAACAACACTACTGTAAACCACCCAGTCTGACAGACAGGGGCTATCAAATGCTGTGTGTATCCTCTACAGTGCCTGACAAAAGTCTTGTCACTGAACTAAGTTGTAGGAAAAACAAATAATTACGTAGTTAATCAGCTGGAATCAGAAATGGCTTATAATCATTTCGTTTGTTTTATCATTTAATTAGAACAGAAGAGTCAAATTTTGGCTGGACAAAAGTCTTGTCATATACAAAAATGATGTAAAAATGATACATATAGGCATATATCAATTTAGGCAAGACATATATCAATTTAACGCCAAGGGCTTTCACTACTAGGTGCAAAATAGAACAGTCAAAACGCTTGTTAAAGTTCATAACACCTGCATTATTGAACATGTCTGGGGTGAGATGAAGGAGAAGGCTTGAAAGATGAAAACAAAGACTCTCTACGAACTCTGGGCGTCCTGCAAGACTGCTTTTGCCATTCCAGATGACTTCATCAACAAGTTATTTCACTCATTGCCAAGACGTATGGATGCGCTCCTCCAAGCTCATGGAAGTCATACACGTTATTATTTATTTTTTCCAAGGCACCATGACTTTCTGTTCTGATGTTATTATAGCATGTTTGTGTATTCTAAATAAAGTATATGTATAATTTCTACATTAGTTTTGTATATGACTTTTGTCCCGGCAAAATTTGACCTTTCTGTCCTAATTAAATGATGCAACTCGATGAAGGATGCAAAACTTATTTTGGTTTAATAAGCATAATCTGGAGGGCTTTGCCTTTTGTTATAAGCCATTTCTGATTCCAACTGATTATATTGCATTACTCAATACAGAGCTCCAAACTGTATTTGGATGAAATATCAGAAAAAGAGCTGTTTGTGAGGGGCTTCATGCGTTTCCATGGTCGAGCAGCTGCATACAAGCCTGGCAGTCTGATGGATGAATGTGGGTGTGGCAGGTGCCTGGGGAACTTTATGTAATGGAATGCATGGTGCCAACTGTTGTTTACTGGAGTAAGGAATGAAATGATAGGTGTGATGGCGTCCACTACATTTTTAGAACCTATAGTGTTTGTCAAACTTGTCTGGAAGACTAAACATGCCAGCATGAAGCATGTAGAACTTACAATGACATCAAACCTGGAGTAGAGCGCCACCACCTTCCCTAAGTGGAAAACAAATATTTCAGAAGTACATGCTTCAAATTTCTCTTAGAACATAAAGAAAAGAAGAAACCCGCAGCGCTCTTGCTTGTCCCATCTTTCAAGCAGAAATTACCTTGTTTATCCACAACAGGCAGAGCCGATACTCGTCGCTCGACAAATATCGACAGTGCATCATATACTGTAGCCGTTTCCTGGACTGTGGCAATCTTTCTGAATGTTCCAATTTCAACCTCCTCAATTCTCTTCTGTAAGAATCTTGGCTTTGGGATCATGGATCCCTGGGAAATCAAATGAAAACCTTCTTAAAGACAACTGCAAGGAGCTGCTTTATGTACAGGGATTTATGTTGTAATATTTAATATATGCTGTAGTATTTTATAGTTTTAGGAATAGTTCTTACAAAAATGTGAAGAAATTTCAGGATGCGTTTGTGGGTAAGTATGTGCAGAACATTCCCTGATTCAGGATCTATGACGGGTAGTCTGTGGATCTTGTTCTTCAGTAAGGAGTAAATGGCATCAAAGAGGCTGACGATGGAAAACACAACTCTCTGTCACTCTGGGATGCTGGAGAAAAAGAGAGAGAAAAGAAACACAAGAGTGTTGCAGAGGTTCTGGATTTACCTGGACTCAGGGGTGATGCTGATCAGAGAGGTGATGGAATATTGAAGGTAGACCTCTGGAACAGGAAAGAAGACAAAGGAGCTGAAAAACCAACAACAACAACAAAAAAAACAACTGGTGACTACTGTACACTATACACAGTCACCTCTCCAGGTCTCAATCCTGTGCTCCTCCAACTCATATATCTGAACCTAAAAAGGCAAAGAAAAGCAGGAGACGTTAAGGCGATCGCTTGATCTTTGGCTCTGTTTGCAGTTGAACTCCAAAAACCAGAAGAACTTACCATGGGTGATTTGTAATATCGGTGGAGAATGTTAATGAAGTCTGTTATTGTAAGCATTCCTGTAAAAATATGGGAAGAGTATAGAGATACATTTACAAAGTGTTTAAATCCACACCTGATCTAAAAGTCACAGGCAGTAGCCATCTGTATCAAGGTTAACACAAAATACAGAGAAAGCTGAGTGCCATCACCTATAACTGACACACGCATGCATGTTCAGCTCACGATGCAAAAGTTTGAATTATGACAGCTGCTCACACCTAAGTGCCTTTTAGTGAGCACAGATCTCTGGTGCAGTTCGGTGACTATTAATATCTTGGAGAGCAGCTCTTGGTTAAATCGCAGTCCTCCTGTTTCTAACTAGTGACTAGAAGACTGGATCTTTAAAAATGAACACATGAAGAAGTGCTGAGCTGGGGGGTATTTTTGGAGTATATTCTTAATTGAATTGATCTATAAAAGATTCCTGGAGCTTATCTGAGAGCAAAAAGCGAAAAGACCTTTTAATATACTTAATATGTACATATACATATGTTTAAGAATGCATGAACGCATGTGAGTTTTTATAAAGTGTTATAAATGTTTGGTTTATTACTAGACATCAGTAATCTGACTCAGGTTCACATAACCTTTAAAGTGCATGGAACAGGGTGCTCAGGTCCACTTACCTACAAAGCACTGCTGCTTGTTGTCCCATAAAGGCGCAGCTCTGACCCCATTAGCAACTAATGCAAAAAATGCCTTCTTTACCTACAGCCAACAAGCACAAAATGCATAACAATTTTAAAAGGAAATTGAATATCAAAATAATAAAATAAATAATCTATAAAAAATACCAATATAAGGAACAGAACGGATTAAATCACATCTAGGCTCATAAGAACATTCCTGTATTCCTAATCAACCTACTTACCTTTTTAATGACTAATTTCAAATATTAACTTATTAACAGAAGGACATATCAATAACAAATTAACATTTAGGCAAGGAACCATAGTTATAATGAAGACTTCAAACATTTTATACAAATTATTTATTTATTTATTTATTTTTGTATCCACTGAGCAAGTGGTTCATGTGCAGCAGTTGTGCTCTAGGTACCGAAGAGGAAAGATGTAAATGTGAATGGAACTTGTAAATTTAATTGCATGAAAGTGGTAATGTAAACTCTGCCAACAGTGCTTTTCTTGCAGCACAAATATATGTAAAATATGATGTAAACCTCGGTTAATCTGCATCCAGTGTTTGCTCAGAAGGCGTAATGACACATGAATGTACATAGTAAATCAGATTACAATTCTGTCTTTTCATTTAATTAACACAAAAAATATATATATGTATCTATCCATCCATCTCTCTCTCTCTCTCATACGTATGTGTGTGTGTGTGTGTGTGTGTATTTATCTATCTATACATATATACATACACACACACACTTGTCACCTGCAGTGTTGTATCAAAGATGAGCAGTTTGGAGCTGGTTGGAATGGCATCATAGCAGCAGTGGTTCATAAAGAACTTGGTATAGATGTCTGAGTCGAATTCTCGAGAAGATTCTGTAGAGAGAGGCAGCGGAGGAGAACCCTGCTGCAGATCGGTCAGTCTGACTCTAAAGTCAGTGCAGGAATAGTTTATAGTGCAGGCTGTTATACTTTTCAGCAGCTTTTACACAACTTAAGTAAGCGGAGCTCTTGTTTTTTTAGTAATACATGATGTTACAGGAGCTTAAAAGATGAATACACACAGGCAAACTTCTCACAATGATGTTCGCAAAGTGTGTCATTGCAATGAACACACAATAGATACCTGTCCTTCTCATTGTAAGTCCCTCGTCCTCCATAAATGGAACCTAGTCAAAAGAAAAAAACGTCTCACTTATTTATTCATGCAACAATTAAAATATACATATTCAAATTCCCCGCAGGGAGCAATAAAGTACTTCCACCCAAACATGTCTCAGTGTTTACTCATTTGTGTTTCAGAGTAAACGGTACAGGTATGTGGACTGGGGGACTTCTGAGTGCATGACTTTATACAAACATACAGGTGGAATATAGCTGTTCATTCATGTTTGTAAAAGTTATCACACTGTCACTGCCCAGAACAGCACTGCTGTACTCGATGTGTGTGCAGTTGTGTATATACACATGTAGTTTTGGTGTCAGTTGTCTAAATTTAAACTCTTTGTTGTGTGCTTTTGTGAAACTGACACTCTGCCAGAAGGAAGTCCTGGCAGAGAGGGAATGTTTACCAGAGTTGACTGACAAGCAAACTTCTGCATTAATCAGCATTAAACTGTTGTACTGTATATGCATGTCCTCTACTGAGGTCTACAGCACCTGTATACTCGGTGTACGACTAATCTGATATTTACTGCATCCCTGAAAGCAGAATTAGCCAAAATACACCTGTTGCTGGAACACATTTCTCTCTTAATCGCTGAATTTTCAATCCAATTCAAATTCAGTTGGTATGACTGTTAGCATGAGCATGTACAGTGTTACCAAAGCATTGAAATGAAATAATAAAAGACTTAAAACGAGGTAAAATGGAGTGAATACGAATACAGATACAAGTAATTATCTTACTACTAATAATAACACTGAAATTTAGCTGCATTCTTAAAGACAGGTAAGGAGATTGTCTCTCTCACTCTCATACACTAGAAGTCTTACCTCAGCTATGGAGTCCATGGTTGGGGGCTGAGGTGAGGCTGAGTGGAAGCAGTCACTGACTGCGCTGCTGTGTTGTAACCATGCTCCAAACTGTTCTCCAGCCCCCCAGAGCAGAGTCTAAATCAGGAGAAAGTCCAGGCATGCAGGGGGGCTGTCCAGGCCAGTGGGGGAGGGGAATGGCAGATTAGTGGCTGTGTGTACACAGAGGAGAGGGTGGCCTACAGTCTTCAAATTACCAGCCAGGAATTGGTGAAATAACTTTGGCTGGGAAAATGTTAAGTCCCACTTTCATGGTGCTTGTATTTTATGGTTCACTAAAGAGTGTGTATAGTAACTACATTCTTAAAACTGTTATGCTATGTCAAGGCTTGATCCACCTTGAAAGCTCATTAAAACCTGATCTTTACCAACATCGCACTGCTATTTAGGACCTCGGTCTGTTATTGACACTAAAAAAAAAAAAGTCAGAGCAGGGAGTTTTAAATTCAGTTTGCATTCCACTTATGGAATACGTCTTCCTCAGGGGTTGTGGGCAGGAAATGTCAATGTGCCATTTTGGAATTGGCTATTTTTATCTCCTGTGTCCTGATGGGTTGCGTGGCTTTATGCTTGTGGCATTCTGCTCTTTAAGTGACTCAGCACCAGGCTCTCAACACATTTCACACACTGAAAAAACATTTAGAGTCAAACATCTCCATGATCATGGAAACATTTTCCAACATACCAAGTGCTAAGACACCTGCTGACAAGGACAACGCAGCAAGAGCTCTGCAATAATCCACAAATCCCAGCGTCCCTCAAGAGACATTTATGTAGTGGCAGACAGACCAATACACTCAACTGTTTGTTTTCAGAGAACCGGTTGCAGCAGTTGCTACATACACAAAACCACCACAAACACACGAGAGACTGTCTCTGTAAACACACTCAAGTAGGTGACAAATATCTGCAACACATTCTGGCGTTATTGTAATTAGATGGGAAACTGAGGCGGGAGGGAGGAAAGGAACAGCAACCATACATATATTTCAGATATTTTTAATGTGAAAATCCTAAACTGTAACAATTTTATTTGAAGAGGCTGATAAAAATTATTAGTTTCATGACCATTATTATAATTATTATTACTGTTGAAACTTATCAAAGTCACTTGTCAGTTGTATGTAATACTGACTTTGCATTGGGCATAATTTAAAATGTAAACAAACCAGGAAAGGAATCTCATTGGCTCATGTTCACAGACATGACTCCAGATTAGCTCCTCCCAAAATGAGAAACAGTTGCTTACACAAACACAGCTTATGGAAATATGTCTGTGCACTTCAAAGAAATCTACCAGGCCTTAAATGCACAATATACGTCTTGGAAAAGTCCAAACATTTCTGATTTAAACAGTCATGACTTTACCAGTAGTTTGTTTCTACACTTTCCCATCAGACTTCTCCCCACTTCCTAAGGGAGCAAAATTATACAACATTACAGACCTGAAGAAAATGAGAAAAATGTTTGTCCATCAGCTGTGTGTGTGTGTTTATGTGTGTTGTTGGAAGCTCTGGATGTTTGCTGTTTTGAAAGTATATGGCTAGTCTAACAGGTAATTCTGATGTAGCAGGCTGTCGCTGGCCAGGCTGAGGCTGAGGCTGGGGCTGAGGCTGGGGCTGGGGCTCAATGAACCCAGCAAGCTCATGTCTGGAAGACTGGAAGTCACTGACTGAACCTCCTGATCAGACCAGTCATCATCATCTGGGTGGGACCTCACAGTCTGACTGACCATAACACTGAGAGAGACAATAGTATTAGAAAAATATTTCCTGAAAGAAATATGAAATAAAAGAATGCATGCAGGGGTGTGTGTTTATACCTTGACTTGGTTAGCTCCGTTTTCGCTGATGTGGCACTGTGGATGTCAGATCGGTGCCCGTGGTAGGATTTTGAAGACCACTAAGAATAAAAAATGCAGAAATTGTATTTTTCATTTCACGCATTATTAGTGTCTAAATAAAACCACAAATCTAATTGTCTTCTATTTTTATTATTCTACTTATATAAACAGCAGGGGAATGCTAGCTGCCATGTCTATTATGTTAGAGAGCAACACTCTGAATGATGGGGGAGTGGAAGACCCACCCAACCACCCAGAGAGAACAAGGTCAGTTCTGTTCTATTAGACTTTTGCCCACGAATGCTGGTGGCATCGGTGGAGACTGAACCTCCAAACAATCCGATAACTCCAGTGTGTTGATCGTAGCGACACAGGTACACTATACTCACTTGAGGCTAAGAAAGGCTATTTCAAATACAACTCATAATACTTTAGCCTTATAACTGAAATGGTCCCACATGCTAGTAATAAAATCAATCTAATGCAACCGATAAGATGCCATTCCATTTCACTGTGGATTGCTTCACCTTCAAACACTGCAAAAGACTCTTAAACTACAGTAATATAAACAATCATTTGAAATACTTACATGATGTGCAGAGTCAGCAAGATTCCCCACATGCACTTGTTTCTGACACAGACTCCTCAGAAATTCAATACCTAGACACAGGTAAGCATGCATCACTGCGTTCAGTATTTGGTGCAATGCATGAGGTTTGAATATGACAAGCTAAGACAATAACATAAAATGTGATAATTTTGTCAGGTTAGAAGAAAAACAGATGCATGTATGGTAAATACTTTCGAAAGTGTACCTACATATGGACAAAAGTATTGGGACACCTATTTTTATGTAATTTTTTTTTTTTTTAGGGTTTGGGCTAGGACCCCTTACGTCCAATGAAGGGCAATCTTTATCCTTCAGCAGACCTAGACATTTCACAAAATGCCATGCCTTTTCTATTCCAGCATGACTGTGTCCCAGCACACAAAGTGAGCTCCATAAAGACATGGTTGGATGAGTTCAGCGTGGAAGACTAGTCCGCATAGAGCCCTGACATCAACCCCATCCTACATCTTTGGGATGAACTGGAATGGAGATTGTGAGCCAGGCCTTGTTGTCCAAAATCAGTGCCTGACCTCATAAAAGTCTCCAAAATCTTGTGGAAAACCTTCCAAGAAGAGTGGAAGCTATTATAGCTGCAAATGCAATATGTCCCTGTTGGTGTAATGGGCTCAATACGTATTCAATACTTTTGTCCATATAGTGTACTCCTAGTCAGTTTTTAAAATTTAATTTAACACTCCGTTTAATACATTACCCTTAACGAAAATATACAGACTATACTGTAATTCATGCACAGGCATTTTCTCTGGTATAAACAGGTAAATACAGTAATAAATTAGTGTAATTTTCAGTAATTTACTGCAGTGCATCATATTCAGGATTCTTCAGGAAGAGTAGAGACCCGCTGCTTAAAGCAGACACTGGACAGCGACTGAGCTCAAAAGCCTCTTTTAATTTAATTTACAGTAATAAAACTACTGGGCTTTAAGAAAAACAAAACGAACGAGTCAGGGTGGACTGTCAATCAGTGCGTTCTGGAAAAGAATGTCTGTCCAAAGCAGCTTTAATAAGCAGCTTTAAATTAAAAACATGGAATTATCTGAAACACACTACAGTATTCATGCAAAACAATAGATAAATATTTGTTTTTTAAAAAGAGCACAGTCTGAATGGAACGGTCTGGAAGGCACCACCCCCTACACTGATTTATATTTAGCTGAATTCATATTGGGATTACTATTTACTATTTTTACTATTTACTATATTACTTTTTATGTTAAAAATTAGTACATTTTCTTAATAATTTAGAAGTAAACTGAGATAAAAGAAAAAAAAATATATTAATAAAAAATTGATCCCCTCCCCCCCCCCCACATCCACCCCCCAAAAAAAACAAAAACACTGAGAATATTTGTAGGTTCTGCATTATTGTGGAGAGTTCTGTTCTCATATCTGCAACTCCTGATCTGCGTAAAACTTGGGGGAGGGGGGTTTACTGTATATCTTATAGAATGTAAAGCTCTGTCCAACACAAACACATACCTTTGCTTCGGTTCTGATAGTGTTTCTGTTCCCACTGATTAAGGAGGATGTTGAGGTAGCGCGGATATTCAAAGAAGCGGAGGTAGCGGGAGGAGGCTGGGGAAGGGAAAACGCGCTCAAATTCGCCCTGCCGACACAGCTCATCTTCACTCTCAGCCACAACGCGCACATCATCCGGGGTCAGCACGTCCAGGATGGTTAAATAAAAATCCTAGAAACACAGCAAAGGATTTCAAAGTTCAGAATTCTATCATTACAGCAGATCAGTGGCACGAGACATCGGAAAAAATACCAATAAGCAAAACAATTCTGAAACTTTCTCATGGTGATAGAGAGTTCTGATGTCCCAGCTCTGAAAAGAGCTTTTGAAAATGAACATGTGCATGTACCTGGTCTCCAAAACGCTGAGTAAGATAGAAGGCTCTCTTCACTTTCTCATCAGGGGATAGGTCAGATCTCACTCTCTCTCGCATGCCTCCACACAAGCTGGATTTAATGTAGAAAAATTACCACCAAGACATAAATAATCAAAAGAACATATCAATTATAGCGTTTACAAAAATTAGTAAAGGTAGAATTAGGGAAACCATCAAAAACAAGTGCTTTATCAGGATTTCAGTTAAGGATTATATTGCAATAGATATCAACCTTAGTGTTAGTTGTGTGACAGTATATTGTGACATTATGGAGAAAAGCAATATTAACTGCACTGTTTGAAGATCAACTTAACCAAACATGTTCAATACTTTCTGGAATATTTTACATTAATAGGTTGTGCAAGCTGAGTGGAATTACAACCACTATTTAATAAACATGAAAAATGATACGTGACACTTTAAAAGCACAGTAAAGTAAAAACATTCCGTTAAATTCTACAGTTCTATTGGAGATAATGGTCTTGCTATAATGCAGCTACTTGGCAAAATCACATGTGCAATTCTAAATCTAACCTGCTAGTGGAGCTGCTGTCACTGCTGCTGGGGGCGACGATGACATCTTTGTTTGGTAGAACAAAGCCAGCAAGGTTCAGCAAATCCCGTATCATCTGGCCTTTAATGCTCACATCCAGTGGGCTGTTGGAGTGGAGGCTACACAGACAGACAGATCTGTTAGTTTGTTGATTCCTTTGTCACAAGATGCTGCATGCACTGTCTCTGATACTGAATTCTAAATCTTAAGATCCAACTGGTTCAACCTGTAGGCTTAAGAGGTTACCAGTGGTTACAGTTGTTCTCACTGTTCAGTCTCACATGTACACCAAAGAGCAGTTGCGCAGCTACGATACCTGGGTGAGATGTTAACCTCTAGTACCCATGGCTTCAGGTTCTCGTCCAACATGATGTCAAAACCAAACAGCTCATGGCAGCTGTATGGGGAACGCACATGCATCTTCACCAAGGTGTTCACGTATGGGTCTGACCTGGTAGTGAAGAAAGAACAGAAACAATAATAAAGTGTTTAACTAAACCACAATAATGCTCAAATTCTCACAGAGAAGAGCAGAGCGTGTCACTACAACAGAGAGGGGACAGGTCCCTTGGATTCAAAGAAAGTAGGAAAAAAACAAAACACTGGCTGAGCAAGTGTCTATAATCTTTAGAACTTGAAGTGTACTCAGATTTTTAAAAAACCTTTTTAAAAAACCACCAACAAAAAAACCTAATATATGTTTGGTTAGTCATTTGTTTTGGCCAATCAGGTTGCTAACTTTATATTAAGGAATACCACAGTAAGAGCATTGCATTTTAAAGGCAGGATATCTATTGAAAAGTATGAAAAACAGTGTCTTTAAACAACTCACTGTCCCTGCAACTGTCCATTTAAATGACCTCTTCTGTGCAGATTACAAGTCAATTAAGTACTTAAAGGGAGATAACAGTTCAAAAAGTAATAAGAAAAAAAAGCTGTTTCACATTTTTGCAACAGTCTTTCAATAATTAGGCCTTTCATGATCATGAAATTTTAGTTGACGATTAATTGCCATTAGTGACTATACACTGTACTTGACTTTTAAAGCCTAAAACGACCAGATTAGCTGATTACTTGCTTCCATTACTCTGTTCCATAGCAGTCACTATGCAGTGCAATTTTTTATGTTCTTTTATTTACATGGATTTGCCTTTTACCAAACAAATTCATTTCATTTCATATTTTTGTGATGTAGTCATATGGCTGCAACAGCTAACAACAGTGGAACAAAACTTCAAATAATCACAATCAGCTCAAATGATTGTGATCAGGTAATAATGTAATAATTGTGACAGGTCTACCTGTCGCTACTAAATGAAGTATAAAATGTATGCCCTACCAGCATGAGTACTGTGGCGACTTGGTCCAGTGGCAGATACAAAGACAGAGGCCAGAAATTTAATCATGAATTTAGGTTCAAGGAAAACAAGGCTATATAAGGACAGTGTGACATCAAACACACTTACGCAATGATGGTTTTGATGACCATGTCCTTAATCTTCTCCCAGATGAGAGTAGTGTTGATCCCTTTGGAACCCAGGTACTGCCAAAGTGCCTTCAGCGCCCTGTAGTCAACAAAGGTCCATTAGCTGAGTAAAACATTGAGTTATAAACTACTTCAGTGCTTAGTAATATTTAGTAATGTTATTAATGGAAACAGCATGTACTTGAATGTGAAAAAGTGAAAGTCACAATCTAGTCATACGTGAACGCACCACAGCACACAGTGTGAACAGCACGAAATACTTCCTCTGCATTTAACCCATTCACCAAGTGAAGCAGGGGGCAGCAGGAACACAGCGCCTGGGGAGCAGTGCGTGGGAACGGTACCTTGCTCAGCGTACCTCAGAGGTGCCTAGCAGTCTTGGGAATCGAACCCGGACTTTCTGATCACAGGGTGAATAGGCTTTTTCTAACCACTAGGCCACCAGCTACAATTTATGAATACTGTTTATATAAACTCATTAAGTTTTTATACTTTTAAATCACATTTTAGATAAAAAGTAACCACCGCTGCCTCTTTCAGATGCTTCTGTGTTAATCAGCGTAGCCTTTTCCATGACCATATACAGCATCAAGGCAGTAGGTACATGCACCAAGGGAAACATTTTTTTTTTTACATGAAGCATCAGAGACATTCTTTTTTTTTGTGGTGCTGTGAAGTATTAACACAGCTTATTACTTCATAGAGCTCATTATAGCTTTGTTGAAGAAAAGAAATACAATTATTGAGCAAGTTGAGTAGGGAGAATCAGAACCCCATCTAGCAGACAGGTGTGTAACACTGTAGAATGTCTGGAATAGTAAGCCACCTCTGTTATCCACAAGAAACGGTGAATATTATTTTAGAGATCAAGTAGTAAAAGGATTGGTTGTTGATTGGTGCTGGTTCTGTTTTAATAACGTAACTGTATTATACATCATAGGCACCCATATTAGCCACAATGTACCAATCACATTATTTATTTGCTGCATCACAATGTTAGGACACCCCCTAATATTTACCATTTGTGACCTTGGCAGGCCTTATCATCGCTGTTGGTCTGATACTCAGAATTCTTCTTGTTCACACTATAGTTGGTCAAGTGCATGAATTTGTTGCTAAGGCTTTTCATGGAAGAGGAGTATCTGTACAGCAGACAAAAAAGAGCCACTCAAATGCAAAGGCAGTTCGACATGTCATTTAAATCAAACATTATTAATTAAAAGCGTAGAGTGGGTTTGTATTCACTTATAATTTCACTTTGATAACTCACTTGCAGCTTGCAAAGCGGACAAGTCCATCATTGAAGATGTAAACACGGAGTGGATCATAAGAGGTCACGTATACATAGATACGAAGATCAAACTTATTTCCACTGATGAGGTAGGGCTTGTGTAGGTACCTGTGGAAAATCAGGGCATAAGAATGAATATAAAAAACCACAGATCAGATCACTGGACATTAATGTAAACAAAGCCTATTTAGTCACATCCAACAATTAACTCCCTACAGAGACATCTTTAATAAATGGACTTCGGGCAAGATTAAAACCTACTGGCTGTTTCTGGATATATAACCTTTTCTAAAAGGATCTAAAGCAGTTGAAGCTCACTTTTGCACAAGGAGTGGTCTCTTGCGTGGCATTTGACTCCACTTGTGAATAACCTGAATGCCAATTCCTCGGGCCGATGCTGGCTGTGAAAACAGGAAACATATTGACATCAATTCAACACCGACAATAAATGCAGTTTTCAGAAACTAAAACACCTTCATGGTGACCAGTGACCTAATCAGTACCGGTTTGATGATCCATTTCTGTCGACTCCCTCCATCCTCCCAGGCCTTCTTCAGCAACTTCATGTCCTGTGGGAGCACAAAGGAGCGTGGGAAGAAGCCAAACTCCTGCTTGCCAAAGCGCGCCTGCATCTTGGACAGATTCCGCCATAGACGGTCCTTCCGTCCGATCTGAAAAGACCCTGGAAAGTGGTTCAGCTACCAGACAAAAACAGAAGGATTGTTAACATGAATAACTAATAGTAACAGGGCACAGCTACAATAACATTTGCTGTCAGACAAAGTGTACATTATCACTCCCCCAATCCGTGTTACCCTGGGAATACCGTACTATTTAAGAGGACTAAAAGCAATCCAAGACGCATTTCTGCCAAATTACTGAGCTGATACTCTGCACTTCAACCATGCTGAAGAACAGAATTAAAACACGAAAAACAGTACATTCACAGAACACACTGAATAAAAAAAGTTCAAACAATGAAGTTACCGTTACATGAATGCAAATATAGCTGTAACAACTCTTTGCTGATATATATTGATAAACATTATGACCGCCTGCCTAATATACTGTTTGTCCTCCATATGGGACTGAAACTGCACTGAACTACTGAGGGACGGGTTCACAAGACCTCTGAGGATGCCCTGTCACCAGGAACATAGATAAAGATCCTGTAAGTCCTGTAAGTGCTAAGTTTAGACTGAATTTGGAGACCAGGGGCTGTATTACAGAAATTTCCCATTGTAAGTATAAAGTTAAGCTATGACGAATTTTTGATTTTGTTTTCAATTTGGTATTACAGAAGCAAATCCTAACTGGATTTAGGAACCCTATCTTATCTCGAGTTAAGAATTCTAAATAAGTAATCCAACATTTATGATTGACTTGTATGTCTGTTGCCTAGCAACTAATGCAACATGTGATCTCGCGAAGTAACTGTTACCTGTTGCCACTGTAACTTTACGAGGCTCCAGTCCGTAACACTGTATTGTCAGAGTATCTTCATTACTATCTACAAAATATAGATGTTAAACAACGTCCTGCTCTGAACTTTAAGCCAGATGAAAAGAATTGGGACAGAGCAGTCATACAAAACTATAGGGACATACACACGGACACACACACAGGCACACACTTCGCTTTGAAAATCGCCTTTAAATAAAAGTGCATTTGTTAACTGTACCACAAACAGGAGAGCCCCGTGCCGAAGGGCCAAATTACCCGTAGCCTAAATAATTAGCTGTCAACAGTTAAGACAGTGGAAGAGTTATCAAGAAGTTAGGAGAGTATATAAGATTTTGAGAGGTTAGGATGCTTCTGTAATACACTTTCCTTAACTGAAGTTAGGATATGAAAATTGACTTAAAAATGGCTATTCTGTAATGGCTTTTTTTTTTCATAAATAGGATCCTAGACTGCCAATACCATGGATACCAGACAGTTAAGATTCTGTAAGTTTCTGTAATACAGCCCCAGGGCAACATCTTGAATTCTTTGTTAGCTCCATAAAATCTTCAAAGCAAGTCTAAACAGTTTGTGCAGTGTGGCAGGTCCATATTATCCTACAGAAAGAGGCCACTACCACTTACAGCATTGTATTACTATGAAGAGTTGTAGCTGGTCTGCAACATTATTTGGAAAGGGAGCATGTCAAAGTAACATCCACAAATAAAATGCTCAAACCACAGACCACTGCCCAGAGCATCACTCCACCACCACCAACTTTTTCCATGCAGTGGATTCTGGGTAAACTGGTTAAACAAACCAGTAATGTTTTGATACAGGTTGGGTCATGTATAGTGACCCGTTTGACCTTTACCTTCTGGTACTCTCGTATGGCCTTGAATCCAGGTGACTTCATATGGTGACCCCAACAGCCCAGCCAGTCATAACTCTCTGGAACGAAGAGCAATTATGTTAAGGTTTCTCTCTCAGGAAGAAGAAAGTGAATCTTAATGAAGGAACATCAAGAGTAGAACATCCCTGTTGTTACAACATATTTACAAAGACGTGCTCATAATGTAATAATAATAAAAAATAATAATACATTTTATTTATTTAAAGGCGCCTTTCTGGCACACAAGGACACCGTACAATAAAACAAGTGCTACA
>JBBPCW010000002.1:14724553-14741291 GCA_037974425.1 Phenacogrammus interruptus
TGGTAGTGAGTTCCAGAGCCGGGGAGCAGAGCGGCTGAAAGCTCTGCTCCCCATAGTTGTAAGATGGGCAGAAGGGATAGTTAAGTGGATGGAGGAGGATGATCTGAGCGTACGAGAGGGTGTGACAATATGAAGGAGGTCAGATAGATATGGAGGGGCGAGGCCGTGAATGTACACACTGAAGAACAAATTTTAAGACAACATACATAAATAAAGAAACAAAGCTATGTTGACTCACTCTTGGTGACTTTGAAGTGTGATCTAGCGATTGTGTGCTTGACTATGTTGGGGGTGACGGTGCTCATTTTCCATTTTAGAAGTTTTCTCTGCTCCAAAGGCAGCAGCTCCACTGCAGACCCATATAGCAATTATATTAACATACACAAAACCAGAACCAGCTACTTCAACAGAAGTTCTACAAAACCTGTTCAAATACTTAAATACACACTAAAGAAGAGAGAAAAGTACAGATCTAAGCAAAAACATATGATGGTACTAACCTCTTTCATTGGCAGTACTGAAGTACAGTGTTTGGGGCATGAAGGGGAAGAGGCTAGGCACCAATGCTGGCTTCACCACCCAATCATCCTCTCCCTCAGGGCACATCGGTTCCTTAATACTACAACAAATACAAAAGTCATGATTATGTAAACAAAACGAAAATCTAAACAAACTGATGAAATAAACATGTACCATAAACAGTCATCATACATACATTATAACACCAAATTTTATAACTACACAGACCATTAAATATGTACACAAAACCAAAAATGGCAAGAACATGATAACATCTAGCCAATATCCACTTATTCAAAAAGGCTGAACCAAATCATTATTCGCAAACACACATTAAATACATATTCCTCAAAAAAATAATCAAAAAGGACTACAGACACTATACTGGTACACCACATGAAGCAAGAGTCAGTAGCTAAGACATTTAAACACACAAACATCTGTCATGAAAAAAATCTTAATGATCTAAAGGACAATCTGGTTGTTTTACGCAATGATGTAACTCACATGACGGTCATGTAGGAAGCTGCTGTCTGCTCCGAGTTTGGTTCTAAAATGCTGGTTAGCACTAACACATACTAGCTCAGTTGCAATCCATGCTCAGTATGGGCCTTCACTTTTAGTAAAAAGCAAATACTAACCAACACCACAAACAAAACCATCAGCTCAGAACAAAAGCCAAACAAGATTCAGCACAATGCACCTAAAAGCTCATTTTTCCATTACAGAGGGATAGTTCCACTTTTATTACTGATTCACAATTGGGAGACGTTTCTACTGTCCACTGTGTTTTCTAGCTTTTCATGCACAGCAACCACCAGAATAACAACAACAAAAAGGGGCAATACACCTCTGTTTGTGTCACCATAGTAACGTCAGGTGATCACTACAGAAGCATGTCAGAGGTATGAAAGACCAACAATCTAGTTTAAATACTGAGAAAACTTTAAAAGGCACTAAACCAAAATAACATCTCCAAAATGAACATCTGGCAGCTCTCCAACTACTGATACAAAACTGGGATTAACAAAAAATGAAAGGAACGTGAACCTCGAATTGAACTCAATTCTAAGTCTTCATGTGTTACGTAAGTAGGCATGGCACATCATAGCACATAGAAAAATTTACAAATTTACAAATTTAATGGTCTGTGTAGTTTTTTTAAATAATAAACATGGTCAAATTACTTTGATGAGGTCACCATAGAGGTTGCTGAGGAAACATCACAATCTGATCCTTCTGTGGAAAACAAAGACTGTCTTTCACGTGACACAGCAAAAACAATGTCATGACTGAGCAAAATGATGATGTGTAAACAGAGGATTACAGGTGGGCTTGTAGTACTTCAAGTTTTGTTAAGAACAAGTGGTAAATGGGAAAGTAGTGATTAGTTACCATCGTCATCACCACTGCAGTCATTCTCCAGCTCATCTGGAAACTCTTCCTCACATCCATCTGGCAAAATAGCCACATTCTCCTCTCTGAGAGACAATTTCATCATTTATTACCATATTATTACTCAATCTTATGTGGCTGACTGCGACAACAATGGTTCGTTTAAGTTGAATAAAATTAGATCAAGATTTCAAAACATTTAAATTTTCAAAACATTTGTTAAAGCAGTGGTAACAGGAACCCAAAATGCTTTAAGGCACTAAAACCTCTGACCATATACAAAAAAACTCATGACATATGTAGGTTACTTTAGATTAAAAAAATGACTATATTTGTTTAGTAGACATGCTTTATAAAGCACCCTAAACCAATCTAAATGATGATGTTTACCTCTCAAAAATGTAACTGGCCCCAAATAACAAAAGCATTATGGATAAAATCCTTATCAAAGAGCAAACTTTTCTAAGAGCATGGGGGCAAAGGCGTTTGATTTCCTTTGAAAAATTAAAACACAAACTGAAAAATAAAACAATTTAAGACAATTAATCTTATGTTCAAACTCACCCCTTGACCCCAGGCTCATCGTCCTCTCCCAGAGTCATGGGGCAAACACCTGGGTCCTCTTCAACGCTGCGCTTACCCCCTTTCTTTGTGAGGTGTATAGCCGAGATCTGGTTTGTTACTGAGTAAACTGTGGGAGACTGAGGAGAGGCGTCTTCTGGAATGGCACAAGTACTATCCTGAGTCACTCCACTGCACCTATTATTTGTGGGGCACTTCTCATCCTGTTCATCTAAGCAAAGGACACTGGACGTCTCTGTGTCCATAAAATGCGGCTCATTCTCATCAATAAGGTAAATTCTTGAGACTTTTGTTGATGTGGCACCTGTTTTTGTTTTCGTCCTTGCTGATGTTGTACTGCCATGGGAATTAAGGCCGGTTCTAAGTGGTCCATTCACACCATTCAGTGTCCCGCTTTGTGCATGTCCCATGCCTTTGGTGAGTTTTTGCACAGCTGCGGTGAACTCAACTTCAGAGCTGACTTTCCTCACTCTCTGAAGAGCTTCACTGGTGCCATTCTCCAAATGGCATTTCACTATACACTCATTCTCCTTAGTGTCTCCGGCTATAATCTTCTCATACTGAGGCCAATCCTGTGTCCCCAAGACGTGGTTCTGTGGCACATCTGTGCATTTGTCCTCCAAAGGCACAGTCATTTGGGTGGGCTTTGTTGTGTCTGCTTTTCCATCTCCCTTGTCGCAACCATTACAATGTGAGGCAGATAGTATAGTGCTGGGTTTCTCTAAATCACATGTTTCTAGTCTGGCACTTGTAGGCACTTTGGCAGTTGAAGGCTGAATTACCCCTTTGCTGTTGCTTTTGAGCTTGCTGCTCATCCATGGATAAGACTGATTTGTAGGCATGGTTTTTTCAACTCTCACAGAAGCCCTCTGAGAGAAGGTCTTGGGTGGGGAGGGACAAGGAGGACAAAATGTGAGCTGATGTGAAAATGCTCTTTTCCCTAAAAGTCTTGACTTTAACCTGAGTTGGTCCAGTTGCCAGCGAGACTGACAGTTATGGGCAGCTGGCTCTAGATGGCAGGGGCTATGGCATATAGCAGACAGACTCCTAATATGAAGTGAGCTCGGTGAGACAGCACTGGCTGTTCTTGTACCACTAGCACTGATACAAGAACGAGCACCTGCACTTCGGGCACACACAGTTTTAGCAGCTGCAGGCACAAATTGTAAGGCACACTGTGAGGAGATCCCTGAGATACGACTGGACCCGTCATACACCACCGTCACATTAGGCTGACTTGCAGAGTCTCCAAGGGCTGAAGGATGAAGTCTTTTCCTCTCAGTGTGAGTGGAAGACACATGAGTATTGGATGAATATATAACTGCAGACTTGGCTTGAACAATGAGGGCTGGCTGTGGCGCCCCACGTTTCAAGTCTTCAGCTCCATTGGAGGCCATTAAGTGCCATCTTATACTCTCCACGCAGGGATGTCAATATTCAAATACACGAAGAGTCAGTCTATAAAAGACACAAACTGTAAGAATAAAAAAGATTTATTGTAAAGCACCTAAACTATGTAGAGGAACTCACATACACTGTATGGACAAAAGTAGCGGGAGACCTGACCATTCACAATATGGAGTTGGTTCCCTCTTAGGAGCTATAACGGCTTCCACTCTTCTTGGATGGCGTTCCATAATATTTTGGAGTGTTTCTGTGGAAATTTGTGCCCATTAATTCTGTAGAGAATTTATGGTATCAGGCACTGGCTCTAATGTTGGACGAGAAGGCCTGGTTCACAATCTCCGTTCCAGCTCATCCCAAAAGTGTTGGATGGGTTTGAGGTCAGGACTCTGTCTGGGCCAGTCAGGTTCTTCAACACCAAACTCATCCAACCTTGTTGTTATGGACCCTGCTTTGTGCACTTGGACACAGTCATGCTGAAAGAGAAAAGGGTCTTCCCCAAAGTTCTTGGCATGCTGAAGCATTAAGATTAAAGCTATTCACTGGACGTAAGTGGCTCACTTGAATTCAGTAATTACGAGGTGTGTCCAACTACTTTTGTCCATATAGTGTGGGTGATAAACACAGACAATCATCCATTCTAATAAATGATCGTATATTTACTGCACGAAGTAGCGCTATCATTAGAAAAAAACATGATGGAATTTCACAACTAATCAACAGTTATAGTAAAATTTGCTTTAAAAAAAAAAAAAAGAAAAATCTAAGCATTCCATAAAACTGAGTACTGAGTACTCCATATACTTTGTACGACACCTGTGAATTAATACATGAATGAGATGAACTATATTAGTTTTAGAAAACTCGACTATAAAACTAACAAAAGCTAAGGACTAAAAATCAGGACCACAAACTGGGCACCATGTCAGAGAGTGTCAGCAGTTTATCAGCCATGTGGCTGAAACAGCAACAGAGCCACCATAGCAGGGTTAGCTTGCACTGCTAAAGGGTTTAGTAGAGTGGCTATAATAAGCCAATACTCTTTAAAATAAATACAATAAATACGCCAATATCGACTGTTTTGTCAAGCTGTTAAAACGCTCGGTAGCTCATTTGACAAAAAATATTTTTTCTCTATGTAGCTACGCTAGTTGGCTAGCGTCCATGCATGCCAGGCCCTGAGAAACCAAGGCAAAAAATACATTTCCTATCATTCTAGCACAGCTAAACTCCGGACGAGGACGACTGTGAAGCGCAGGACATCTACAAAAGACTTCTTACCTGAGTTTTAAAAAGAAAACCCAAACAGTTCCAAAATACATTACGAAGCGGTCTCTAAGCGGGGAATGCCGGCTCTCTCAGCCGAGTCATGTTGACTAAACCAGCCGCGGCTGTTTTTGTCTGCCGCGGCTTTTGTCCGCCTCCTAGCAACAGAAACACATTACACTCATATACACAATATGGACAAAACTATTGGGACGCCTGACCACTGCAACAACGGTAACTGTAATAACTTTGCATTCAAACACAGACTTTTGGAGTGTCCTGAATGTCTGCTGCTACTAAGCAACAGAAACACACTATACAGTACTCATATACACGGACAAAATTATTGGGACACCTGAGGATTTCACCAATAAAATACACTTTAATATGAAATGGGACCCCTTTTTGGAGTGCCCTTAAGGTCGTCTGCTACTACACAACTGAGGATATTTACATACACATAAATTCTAAATGTATATTATGTAATATTTGTAGGCCTATGGTGTACTTCTTATCTTATACTGCTGTATTGTATAGCTTTTATTCTACTCGTTACAGAGCCATCTGAATTCAGTAATTAAGACTACTGTCAGTATATTTTATTTTGTTTTTCTTTTATTGAGAGGTGATTAAATAGACCGTCTTTAATCTACTTCAATGTGCCAGGCCCTGAAGTAGATGCTTCTTTGCACTCTCACAGCTTGCATAAACTCCAAAGAAAGGCAATGGCAATAAAGTAAAACACAGCTCTGGGCTGTATGGCATGGAGTGCTGTCACCTGACCTCACTGCTGTTTCTGAATGCAATCAAGTCCTCAGAAATGTTCGAACACCTATTGTTAAGCCTTCCCATAATAGCTGGCACTGTAACAAAAGGGGGCACACATTAAAATTAAGCAAGAAATATCACATGAACAGAGGTCTACAAACTTTTGGGCATATAGTTAATTCATACATATACTGTACATGGTCAAAAATAATGGGACAGCTGTTTTTCAGGGTTTTTTCAGGATTTGGGCTAAGCTCCTTACTTTCAGTGAAGGGCATTCATAATGCTTCATTATACCAAGACATCTTGGACAACACCATGTTTCCAAATTTGTGGACACAGTGTTTGGAGAAGGCCCTTTTCTATTCCAGCATGACTGTGCACAAACCAAGGTTCAGTGGTTGGACGAGTTTGACGTGGCAGTACTTGAGTGACCTGAACAGAGCCCTGGCCGCAACCCCACCCAACACCTTTGGGATGAACTGGAACAGAGATTGTGAACCAGGCCTTCTTGTCCAACATCATTGCCTGACCTCATTGATGCTCTACAGAATGAAAATGGAAAGTATATACTGAAGTGTCTGCAGAGCTGGACTTTCAAATTAAACTACACTCATTATATGCAGGTTATGTCCTGTTACTTTTTTTGCCTGTTAAAGCACTTTCACTGGGCTGCCCAGGAAGAATGTCTTCCTTAAACAACGTAGAGCCATAAATCACCCTGTAATGGCTTACCTCTTTGTTAAAACCACCATGTGTTCTTCAGTGAGCCAATTGCTAGCTGAAACCCAGTAAAAACCCAAGCTCATCAACTAAGCCAGTTCCCTAGTTTGTGAACCATCTCTCCAAATTGATGCAACCCAGTCCTGCCATCTGACATACACTTGGAATGAAATATGCATAGTGACAAACCACCTGCAATTCAAACTGTGCATGGGTCACTGTGATGTCATGCCATTAACAATTGATATATGTTTGTTGTGAACAAAGTACCATCCTCTCCCATCTCCCACTGATGTACACCCTAACTTCTGTTTTAAGTATTTTTTTCAAACAAATACAGATACTACAGTCTCATAGTCTAGCACTAGGACTCCTAGACTTGCAACGTGGCTGACATTTGCTCAAAAAAATAATACTGTAATTTCAAGAGGTTGTTTTTGGATTGATACAAGATCCGAACTGGATAGGATTACTTGTCGTTTACTGTACACCTGCAATGGAAAGATATAGGATGCCAAGTGGGTACATGACCTCTAACTAGGTCCGTTAATTGCAAATGTACAAAGGGCCATATTAGTGTTCCATAGGAGCCACTCTACCTCAGAGAATCTTTCCTCATGTTGAATGAAAGTAACAGCAAAATCTTTGAGTTAAAATCTTTAGAGAATTAACGATGCTATACTGTTGCCAAAAAAGACAAGACAGAGAAGATGGAGGTCAGAAACCGATGCCATGTCAGATGATATGTCTTGTTAACTCAGATTGTGTTACTTAATTAAGCTTTATCTGCTCTTCTGAACAAGCACCTGAACAGTCATGGAAGGAGGATCCTATGACTAACTGCAAACTCTCAACGTCTTACTTGTTGAATGGCAACATCAGCATCATTATTAACCTAGTCCACATGTTTGCATCATATAACAACAGAGAAAATTTACAGCAATGGTTTTTGCCTTTTGTCTAAAGGTCATATCATTAATACTACTGTCTTCTATTTCAGCACTTAGGAAAAAGCACTCATAGGCAACAGTTGAAATGTGTTAATGAAAAAAGTGTGCAGTCCTGCTTTACTGGAATCATTGATGTTATTGATCACAGGCTCTATATGTTTTCATTTGATAATTAAACTCTTTATTTAAGAGAAACCATTTAAGCACACACAACATCGCAGCTGTGATTTGGCCATTGATGTGATATTTGTTATATAAACTTTCTACAAAATGAGGAAAAAACAAAATAAACCCCCCCAAAAAAAACCCTGAATGTTGTATCAAACGTGCTTAAATGTTGGCTAGATCTGCTTTGATTCTTCTTGACCCTTCATCAGTCTTCAACACAGTTAACCATCAGATCCTCTTGGCTACTATCTCCAGCCTTGGGATATCGGGTAGAGCCTGGCAATGGTTTGAATCCTACCTTGATGACCAGAAGTACCAGGTAGCATGTCAAGGCTCCCAGTCTGCCACATGAAGATTGTCCACTGGTGTACCACAGGGCTCGGTCCTAAGACCACTTCTCTTTTCTCTAAATACGGGTTCCCTTGGGGATGTAATAGCCTCTTATGCAAATGATACTCAACTTATCCCCCAGCCACCCCCAAACAGTGATGATCAAGGTTTGCCATGGATCGCAGACTGTCTGGTTGACATCTCCTCTTGGATGGTGGCCCACCACCTTAAGTTGAATCCCAGCAAGACTGAGCTTCTTTTCATCAAATAGAGTACATCACCAAGCCATGACCTCAGTTTCTTTTGAGAACTCTGTTATCATCCCCTCAAAGAAAGTTTTGGTGTCATGTTGGACAAAGAACAACCATTCCTGTTGCACATAGACCACCTCTCCAGAACATGCACATACCTTCTGTACAATATCAGAAGAATCTGAACCTTTCTCATCATGGAAGCCACACAGTTACTCGTCCAGTCTCTGGTCATCTCCAAGCTGGACTACTGCAACTCTCTTCTGGCGGGACTGCCAATGAAGGTAAAAAGACACTTCAGCTGATTCAATTTAATTCAATTCAATTTTATTTATATAGCGCTTTTAACAATGGTCATTGTCACAAAGCAGCTCTCTGTGGCCTCCACTACAGAACCTTCACTGGCTCCCTGTGGCCTCCACTACAGAACCGTCACTGGCTCCCTGTGGCCTCTACTGCAGAACCTTCACTGGCTCCCTGTGGCCTCTACTGCAGAACCTTCACTGGCTCCCTGTGGCACTCACATTAAGTTCAAAACCTTAACACTCGCCTTCAAGGCTAAGAATGGACTTGCACCTCCTTATTTGTCTGCATTGATCAAGCAGCATGTCACTTCTCATCCTCTCAGGGCTTCAAGTACCGCATCAAAAACATGCATCAAGACTCTTTTCGGTCTTGGCCCCCCAGTGGTGGAACAAACTCCCTCTTGCAATTAGCTAGCAGTAACTTGGTTAATAGCTGTTGTTGATTCAAGTGTAGCATTACAGGTATTAAGAACAGTTGTGGACTACTTTTAGTACTGATGTATGTCGCTCTGGATAAGAGCATTTGCTGAATGCTATAATAAACGTAAACGTAAACGTATTGTTCCACCAAAAAAGTAACGCAAAGCCATGTTGTGGACATTTTGTCAGGTCCAACTAATATAAATCACAGCTTGTGGTGTCCGACACTTTTCTATCCACTCAAATAACTCCTCAAAAGATACTTCCTCCTGCTCTGCTCTAATTATATAAGATACATTTCAGGAGTTAATTGGTCGGTGAGTCATTTTAGTACTGCACACAAAGACTAATAAATATATTTTATTGAACATTAGCCCACAAGCTAGCAGAAATCGGTCTGTGAAAATATTTTCTCACATGAAACTGGAGCTTGTTTGGTATTTGCCAGAGAACACCATGTGACAGACGTGAAAGGGTCTCAAGAAGCAGTGTATATATGTGTGTGTGCCTATACATTCGTATAGGTTGTTAACAACACTTAATAACAGTGTGTTAAACATAATAAACTAATGCATGTTGTCTTGTATTTTACCACATCCATAAGATATCCTCGTTTAAAGCCTTAGTTCAATGCAGTTCAAGACTACATGTCAAGCTCGACCAGCCCGGCCACACGACTCAAGTCAGAAGCGCCTCTCCTCTATAAATACAGTATTATTACTGCGCCCTCTCCTGGTGGATCACACATAATGAAAATAAAAAGACTATAAACTGTTTGATCCTGTTTGAACTTTATCTGTATAATGTAAATAAATCGTGTATATACACCAGTATAATGGAGCTCCTTAGATCCTGATGTTTTATACCACCCGTATCATATTTAAACAGCTTTAAACAGTATTTCCTTGAAATCATACAATTCTTTCATGTTTGAATTTTCCCTAATGAAGTCGTAATAAAGAGAAACTGGCATGGTCATGCTCAAATGTAGCATAAATATTATCATCATCATCATCATCATCATCATCATCATCATCGGTGTTTACCACATTCAACAACAATAACAATACTAACAATAATATTAGTTATCATCATCATCCTACTACAGCCCGTGTCTGGTCTTTATCGGGTGTTGTGGAGAGTTTGGGTGCTGAGTGCACCTCTCTCTCTGTACCTTTACCTGCGGGAGAGCACCTGGATCTAGAACCTGTTTGAGCTGCCGTCTGCCTGCACTGTCTGATGCTGTGTGAGGTCCCCTTTCCCCTCTCTCTCCCCCTCCCCACCTCCCTCCTTCCTCTGTGTACCGGCACGCCAGCGCCTGTGGGATGGAGTCACAGTTGCAGATCACTTTCCATCTGGAGAGCCGCGAGCCCTTTCATGTCTGGTCTGATGAAGAGGGTCTTGCATCCTCCCAGGCTGAAGAGCGCCAACTCCAGCTTCAGTAAGTTTTAGATCGGAGGGCAGGGTGTTAGTGACCAGCGCGTCTTCTCCCTGAAAACATGAAGTTGCGCTCCGTGTGCGTGTCCCTGCTGCTCCTGGCGCTGCTGGCCGGGCAGCACGGAGGGTCCCGGGTCAGGCTGGCCCGGATGGACCGCTGGGTGAAGGCTGCCTTCCAGTACGTGAAGCTGAGCCTCTGTCAAAGGGTCAGCCTGCCGGAGGGGGAGTGCTCGAGGCTGGCCCACCTTCGCCTGTCCGGCGTGGTGGTCTATGTGTCCGAGTCAAGCTCAGACAAAGTGCTCGCCATCCTGCCAGACTCCCAGTCCACCGGGACCCCCGCGGCGGACGAGTCCGGGGCCAATCGGGAGCTCTTCCCCGGAGCCACCGCGCACGACGCCGTGCTGGTCCTGGACCCCAGCCCCGAGGAAAGCTTCGGACACCCCGTGGTGCTCTTCTACGTGGACTTTGGCGTGACCAAGAAAAGATGCGGCCACATGGACGGGATTTATCTGGGTGAGTGAAGCATTTCAGGGTGGGATTTTTTTTGCACTTTTTAAAACAGCCATTAAAATACCAATAAAACATGACATGTTATTTAAAAATCATGTTCAGAAGTGTGTGTAAGAATTAATAGCTCATTTTAATCAGTTAAAAGTAAAAAAATAATGATTCTTTTTCAACAAAAAAGTGTTAAATGCATGACAGAAGAGGGTCCACCTGCATTACTGCTGACTCCACATTGGTGCAACAGTGTAACAATAACAAATTAACGGACCATTTCTGATTAAGAAGACTATGAGCTGAGACTATTTGGCCCCTTTTTCCATGTTAAACAAATAAAACTTATTCCAGTTAAAACAAATAAAACTCTTTATTTTATTAAATTTTTAAATTTGATTTAAAAAATAGCCAGGCAATGTCTCTGAAGAGCAAAAAAAAAAAAATTCTCCATGTCTATATTTTAATCCCAAGTGCGTTCTGCATTAGACACATATGACATTGTTAACAATGTTCATCAGACTGGGCATCTTTTAGACACAATGTATGAAATCTTCAAACAGATGAGGTAAAGCACAAAGGATTTACGGCTAGATGAGATTTCTCTGACACAGAGTAGCAGTAGCATGCAAATTTACCAGGCATACAAGAAAAGTACATATCCTCCTTATGACCTTTACTCTTACCACAAAGGTAGTGTTTTACTGTCTGCCATAACCTATAGTCTTCAGCAACATACGCTCACTGATGCATACTGTGCTGGCTCACTTACTTTTAATATCAGTTCATTTTTCTGGAGTTTTGCTTGAAAATAAAGTGACTGAATTTGGGAAAGAGGAAAAAGTGTATGTATTAGTATGCATATTAGTAATAAGTATTACATGAAATCAACTTATGCTTCAACTTATATGGTGTGGTCATTAACCAGTCACTGAGCAGTACATGGGTGAGTTTGCAAGTCTGTGCGTGTGTGTAGCCTAAGCTAGGGAGCGTGTGAGTAGAGTGAATACACTCTGCTCCAGAAGTAGTTCTCTCCGAGAGCAGTCAGTCCATGGCCCCCTGCAGGGATGGTGGAAGGCAGATGCACCAGTCATGCAATCGCAAAAGGAGGTGTCAATAATTCATCCTGAGTGTGTATTCTGTTCTTTGCACCTGATTCAGTAAACAACTCTGCAAACTCTCTACCCCCTATGGCGAAGTCAACTTTAATTTAAGGCTTCAAGTTTGACCCTCTAAGGCACTTAGAGTGGGCACTTGTGCTCGTGTCTAATCCGATTTTGTGGCATCAGGCTAGGTGTTAATAATGGAGTATGGGACCCCTGTACCTGACTGAAGGAAGCTGCTGTTGTGTTTCGCTATTCCACAGCCATACCTCACAGGGCATTTATTACCTTAAGTCCTCGGTAATTCACTGTTTTCAGTGACGATCCCCAAGAGCAGGAAACAAAAGCAGCCATGGGAAATCTAATAATTGCTAACCGTGTCAGAAGTGATCAAGGAAAAGAAAGAGAGGCTCAAGTCTAAACTCTGGGCGGAAAAAAACAGATTAGCTGGCTTGCATCTCCGTCATCATACCCTAAATCTGGAAACATTTTTGGGTTTGAATCTGCCCAAGCTTGACCATCAAATCTGAAGCTGTGGAGAGACAGGGAAGAATACAGCAGTTTGTTTTGACCGCAATCGAAACTGTCCCAGGTCCTTTTGTGCAGCTGTAATGGAAGCAGGGAAAACAACTGGCCACAGAAAGAGAGAGAAAAAGAGAGAGAGCGCTTAAGTAGAAGACATTAATGCGTTTTACTTTGTGTCAGCAAGCCAAGGAAACATTTAATTGTGGCAGGGCCAACTTTACTAGTTATCTCAAATTATGTTAAGTATATATATATATACATATAATGGGTTCTGTTTAGTTCATCTCATGATGGTGCCTGGTCCAAGATCCCTCGGTCTGTGTTACCTGAAATAGATCCAGACTGCTTTGCTGTGGCAGCACTGCAATCTTCTCTCAACTACTGAGTGCTTGGTAATGGTCCAGAAGCAAGAAGGGAATAAATGATAGACTCACAGCCGATTCTGAAAGCACTACACGCTTTGAAACAACAGTTCCCAAACAATTCTTAGTTTGAACATACACTTTGTGTACAATGTAGTAGACCTGGTTCCCATCCCTGGTCCTAAAGCCCCCCCGCCCCAACTCTGTAAATTTTGATGCACACCCTGCTTACCATACACACTCAATTAATAGACTAGTGAATATGCCTATTCAGGGTATGTTTGTGCAGAAAACACTGAAATATGCAGGGCAGGGAAGCTCCAGGACTAGAAAACCATGGTTCCTTATAGAACCATCCATTAGGGAACCCAGTAGGGTTCATTTATATCGTTGTTTCCAAGAATCCTTTTTGTACCATTATTTTTATGGATGTACATTTTTCTAAGTATATTACTTATGCTTTCCAAAAATAGTCCCAGGGACCTCATTGAAATTTTAGGCATGATCTTATGTAACTATTACTTTCAGACCTTCGCTACATGGAAACATAGTAATGACTAAGTACATCTATGCCATTTTGCATCCTGTTATACAACCTCCAGCCATACTGTCATTACATCTAGAAGATAAATGTAACCTAGCGGTGGTTAACTACAGGCCACTGCCTGTTTGCTGCTTTACAGGAGAGGAATGTCTGACACTGGCCCTGAAAACTCGCTGCCAGAACCAGCTGAAGCGGAGACGGAGCCGCAGTGACCGTATGGTTGGCCGAGTGCGGTTTCGCCGGAGCACCCTGTCCAGAGCGGCCCGCATTGAGCGCAGCAGTGGCCTCTGTGAAATCCACTTCCTGCCCCTTGTGGTGGGAGTGAGGGACAGCAACCGAACCCAGCGCCTACGCTGCGTGGGTGAGTCAATAACTGAGAGGGACAGGTTTCCACACACAGGCCAAGAGTGTATTTTCTGGCCCTAAATTACAACTAATCACTGCAGACCTTAGGCGTAATCCGTACTGGGGGAAATGGTCCACGTGGAGGAGTTTTACAGATGCGTGACTATGACAAAATCAGAATAGAATTTTTTTTTCTAGTCTTGACATGTCAAATCTGCTTCAGCTTATTGAGTCCATGTGTAAAGACACGTGAAGTCTTCAATATGGTTTTGAGTAGAACACTATTTTCCAGTGAATGAATGAGGACTGGTGTCTCAGGCAGGAATTAAAGTAATAGATTGGTTAAAAAAAATAGATTTTCCCCCTTGCCTAATTGTAGCAAAAACCAACCAAAATCTGTATGTTATCTGTAGTTTGCATCTTTTGTTTAAATTGTAACCATGTACCAGTTAGAAAAAAAGGCTATTTGCTTCAAATTGTATCTGGTTACTGAAATCCGCTTGTGGTTATCAACATGGTTTACACTGGTCATCTATAAAAATGTACAGAAGTGTACAAAACAGCTAAAACAATAAGAGCAGCCATCAAGCACAGAGTTTGTTCATTGTATCCCTTAAATCATGCTTTGTGTTGCTTCTATGACAGATCATCCAGAATTTGCCAAATGCCCTCAACCCTTACCCCTCACCAGGCCCAGTGTGCCCGTCTCCAGCTGTGAGCTTAATAAAAACACTCGCCGATGCCACCAGCAGCCTCTTGCTACACACCTTTCCTGCCGCCTCTACCAGACCTGTGACCATGCAGTCCTGCTTTCAGGTTAAAAAATGCCTTGATTTATAATATTCTTATCTATACTCTGTCCATCTTCTATAATATCCTATATGTTCACTTAGTACAGCTTCCCTATTGTGATTAGTATGGCCAGGAGATAATCTGCTCAGACATTTACAAACACTCCACTCTTCCAGTGTTCTCTCAGTAAGGTGCCTCTGCCCGAGTCCTCTCAGTCTGTGTGGTTTGCTTTATTGTACAGGTGGCTGGCAGGAGCAGATCACATACCACCGACACGTGCAGAACCTGCTGCACTTCTACCGAATGCTGAGGAACAACGGCTTCCATAAGGATCACATCAAAACATTCTTTGCTGGAAATGGACAAGTAGCAGGTGAGAACTCAAGACCAGTGAGTGAGAGTAAGTGCCCAGAGTAAGTAAACTAGAGCCTGGTGATAAATCAGCAAAAAATATTATGTAGTCAGGGCAGTACATTGTAGGACCTTGATTGATTTCCTGCGCGAGTGTAACATCTGAGACTCCTGTGTGCCGTTTCCCAGCACAGAAAATGAAACACGTAAAATGAATCTATTCATCATATCATCTATGCTTCATATTCCGACTGACTTCTGTACTTTGTGTCCGTGTAGCTAAAGAAGCAGAAGGGATGTACCCAGCCACAGAGAAGGAGATGATCAGAAACCACATCTCCTACATCTGTCGAAAGCATCACTGTGCAGACTCTCTGGTCCTCTACCTGAACAGCCCCACTCGTAATGACGGAACCATGCTGCTATGGGATCGCAACAACAATGGCATTGTAAGTGTGTAGGGCCTTCACACCGTGATCCAGAATTACCACAAAGTACTCTTATTCAAACATGACCCACGCCCCGCCCCCCACCCCCCCTAAAAAAAACCCAAAAAACAGCTGAATAAACTGATCAGAACTCCATTCCCAGTCTTCCCATGGCCAGAAAAGAAATGTACCAATAATAACTGTTCCTTCTTCCAATGTTGTCACCTAGCATTGAATGAAGGTCCTTTTAAATAACTGCTGCTGTGAATGTTCTGCAGCAGGAAGTCCAAGCAGGAGATCAGGAATTCAAGAATGAGCATCCCTTATCTTCCTGTTAAGGGATTCAGCGTGTCCTATCTATAAATCAGCACGGCGCACCACTTCAAAGTGTCTATTGCCCAATCAAAGAGGCAACAAGGAAGGCATCTGGTCACAGAAGTGGAGTAAATGCCTCCTTCTGGTTCCCTCTCATCTCCTTTATTGACTGAAAAGGGAAGGAACTGGAATAGTCTCCTCTCTTTGGTGTTTGGGGACTTATATCCTTGTCCTCACATTTGGGCTTGTAGAGATCGGCGGGTGATCAAACAGTGAAATGCTGTTCTGTGAAAGGCATCATAGACTTTTCTAGTGCAGAGAGATTATATTAGATGTGAAAGAAATACAGAGGGTGTTACTGTAAGCCCATTACTGTAAGCTTATTAAAACACATCCAGGAATTCTAATCCCAAACCACAATAGATCTGTCCACCCCCCACTCCTAAAACAACCACTCTCTCAAATCCATCATTAATAAACTCAACCTACAAAGCACAACAAACCTTTAATTATATTCCCTTTTTAAAAAAAACCACTCACTGACCTCTGTAAAATCCCACCTACTCCTGGTAAAGGTGCTCAGTAATCCCAGCCATATGCTCAGTGCTGGGCAGACGGAAGGGTCCAGACTGTGTGGTAAAGCCCTTCCTTCTGTAACAATAGGCACAGACTCTCCAGGGACAAAGGCAACAACCTGATCCCCAGACTGGGATGGGAGTGACAAAAGGGGGGTTTGAGAGACAAGGACCACAAAGGCTCAGGACCACCAGACGGTCTGCTCCCCATGAGAAAGAACTCCTTCTACCCTCAAGGGCATTTCAAATAGATAACTAGTTCTATCTAGCTAATGGCATTTCCACTAAAGCCACTAAAACAGGGGGTGCTATACACACACACACACACACACACACACACACACACACACACACACACACACACACACACACACACACACAC
>JBBPCW010000002.1:14795363-14809003 GCA_037974425.1 Phenacogrammus interruptus
GAGAGAGAGAGAGAGAGAGAGAGAGAGAGAGAGAGAGAGAGAGAGAGAGAGAGAGAGAAAGAGAGAGAGAGAGGAGAGAGAGAGAGAGAGAGAGAGAAAGAAAGAGAGAGAGGAAACTCCCAGTGAACAGAGAAAATAATCATTTCCCAGAATGTCTGTCAAAATGTCAGATACAAAACTCTGAAACTGCAGTTCAGGGCCATCATAATGCAGAGCACTGTTTCACTGCCCTTCCCTCCCTCTCTTTCTCTCTCTCTCTCTCTCTAAGGAAGGAAGGAAGGAAGAATATGAGCAATGAATGTGATGTCTAATTCAACTATCCCACAGTAACACTAGCAGAATAAAATTATGCATTATTTATACTGCAATTAAGCATCCCTTCTAAAAATTCATTTCTCACACAAGCGCTCTCTCTACCCCTCTCCCTCTGTCCTTCCCTCTCCCACTCTTTCACACACACAGTCATAATCATCGCTTTTCATATCTGAATTTGATTATCTTGTGAATAAGTAATCAGTGGGAAAGATGATTTATTATGTAATAATAATAATAGAAATCGTTTTTACAGCTCCAACGTAACATCAATTACTTTTTTTTTTTTTTTTAAAGGAACGCCTTGAAAAGTACATTTGAAAGAACACATTTCTCTCAAAAAAAATAAACAAAATGTTCCCACCAACAATGAAGAAACTGAAAGCATGAAAACATCCAGAACAATTATTTTCAGAAGAATGGTAGTGGCAGGGGAGCGAAGACTGTAATTTGATTTTGCTGGAGATCAGAGTCAGAGGCTTTGGGAAAGATGTGTATTGTGAGAAGATGGAATAAAATGAGCTCGGTTTAGTCTGCAAACTCAAGTATCAGAGGGCTCCTCCAGCAGCCCTCTCTCACCTACGTTTATATGTGGAACAGTCTTCAGAATAAAAGCCGAGCGAGGGCTTCTGAAGGTGGTAAATTTGTTTTAGCTGTGAAAGATAATTGAGGTGCAGGGAAAAATGAACTACACATCATCTGCAGGTTGGGTGCAATCCTCGGTGTCATCAGCACCAGTTTGGCTCAGTCACTGAGGAACCTAATAATGTAGAGGAAAGCCAAACATTCATTAGCACTAAGTATCAAAAACTATGTTCACGGTCTGGCCTTTAAGGAGTGGCAGATAAATATATGTATACGTATTTATACAAATAAATAATACGCATAAAAATGGGATATTTTAAAAATATAATAATGGGGTATCTTTAAAATATAATAATAAACATAAATCCAGTGTGTACTCGCAGCTTTATTAACAAGACCGAGTCATAGACTAGGATAACTGTCACGACAGGGAGGGTTAGTCCACTGTCGTGAGCTACCTCGAGGCACGGACCAGTCAGGAAACCAGGGATCCATGCTGTGGCTTAACTTTATTTACAGAACAACAAAATAAGGAAACAAAACCTGGCACAAGGGCCGCAAGATACACGAACAGGATATCAGGATACAGACAGGGCATAAAGGAAGCGACTAAAAGAGGCGATGGACAGACAAGGAGTGATATACAAAACAGAACTTAAATACAGGGCGAAATCAGTGCACGATCACAAAGCAGGTGACAATTAAAAACACGTGACACATGAACAGAACAGAAAGCCAAAATAAAAGACCCAAAAACATGAACAAAAACAGAACCCAAAACAACTGAAAAGCAGTGGCCCCTACTGGCCCCTGACCGACCCATGACAATATCTGGTTGTTTAGACTCTGATAGTAAATAAAACGAAAATACTGTACGTTTTTTTCTGTGCAGCCCGCGGACCGGTACCCCATGACCCACGGCCCGGTACCGGTCCGCGGCCCAGGGGTTGGGGGCCACTGCCTTAAATGACAAAAGACAACTTGCTTTTAAACTCTTGCTAAACTCTAAAAAGCTTCGTAAGTGAAGAGAAGTTGATCACAATGATTGCACAACAGTTTAGTAGGTTTTCTATTCATTCAGTCATTCGTTTTCTGTAACCGCTTAATCCTTACTATGGTCATGTGTACCAGGAGCAGAGGTTTTATAACATGAATGATCAGTAAAAGCAAATTAATAACCACAATAAACAATAAACAGCTGGGATTTCTTTACAGTGGTGAGGATAGAAATTAGGGGATGTGATGTCTACTTTGTAAATAAAGTTGTTACGATATTCTACACTTGTCTTACATGTTGATCGTGATAAAATAGTTTACTTCCTGGATTTTTGCCTCAAAACAAGCAGTATGTATCTCTCTTCCACAAATGGATTAAAAACATATGTTTTTGATCTTAATCTCATCACGAAACTATAATGAAACATTGTCTCAGAGATCCGGCAGCATATTTGTGGCTATTTCAAATAATGGCTTTATGTGAGCTAGCTTTTAGAGCCAATAAACTCTTCAGGGAGGCATTTCACATTAAATCATGTTGAATATCTTCTGTGTTTGTATCTTAACTACTCCATTAGGATTAGGAGTTGGAATTTCCTCTTAGGTATGACAAAAACCTGCAACACTAACTACCTTTCCTGTTCCTGATTTAGGTTTTGTTTTTAAAAAAAAACCCACTTTTTCTTTCAGAACATTTATTTAGATTTAATAACTTATTTGCCTTTTTATTTATTTATGTATTTGGTTACTTTTATTATGAATGTTGATTATTTGTTTCAATGTACAGTACTTTGTCAGCTGTGGTTGTTTTAAAGTGCTTTATAAACAAAGATGATGATGATGATGATGATGATGATGATGATGATGGTGTCATAATTTTCATCAGCATTTCAATAAATTTCAAGTCTAAAGACAATGACAGCCCATTCGAAACCACACTTTCTCATTGCCTTATGTAGTTCAAGGTTGATTGTGATGTATGTTCTGAATCTTGTTGTAATATCCTTCTTCATCAGATTCTTCTCTGACTGTGGGACAGTAACATCTAGGATTTGTTCAAATTTAATAGAATCCTTTCTTCCCTCTATCCTCTCATCATCTTCTGTATCACTGTCCGTCACACATCACAAACACCCTGCTGGATAACTGTTGGCAGTATGTTCTTTTACTGAAATACTTTTCTTCTTTTTTCTACAGATTGATGACAGTAGAGTCCATTTGTTAATTAGACCACAGCACTTGACCTCCATGCAAATTAAGTTTCTGCAACAACACAGTTCCAGTACATCACCATTTCTGTGCAAGCCAAATTGCCCTTTTTACAGGCAGTTTTTTTCCAGATCTTGTCTGTACTTCATTTTTCCTTAATTATTCATTCTTAATGACATTTTAGGCAGTGAAAAACAGAAGCTTTTAAACATTTTCTATAGCCTCCTCCTTTTTTGTATGTGCCAATTGTCTTAGAGGAACCCATGGCTGCTGAGTGTAAGCCTGAAGAGTGCTCAGGAATTGTTGACTCATTGGATTAGATGATGGACTAATGAGTTGACGGACTGTAGTATATTGTAATATATAGTAATTCAATATATTAAAATCAGCAGATAGGTAATCATACGTATAATTTCCACAAAACCCAAGTTTATTTTTGACTAAGAGTATAACTGTATATTTTCCAACAGAACGTCTCTCGATCCTCTGAATTGCGTGGTTGAAGCATGAATATTACTGCACATGCTAGAAGCACATTAAATTGACATTACCAGGTTACTTGAAAATAAAATTAAACTCATCACTGTAATACAGCAACATTGAAATTACAACATACTGATGAAGTCACTTGAAAATTACAACTGAAAAAACTTGCTGGTTTGCATGAGGTGTATTGATGAGGCTAGCAGTCTTGTACTTTAGAAAGAAAGAACATCTTCTCTTCTCTGGTAAATTTACAATGTTACAATGTTAATTATCTCATAGACAAAAACAGAGATCCAGTGTGAATGCTTATAGTAAAAACGTGGAACGACGTCACTTATATCAGATCATACTTTTTAACGCTCTATTAATGGTAGACCCAACCTGAAGAATAAAAGTCTGGACCTGAGGATTGTTACTCAAATTTATAAAGATTTCAGATACACCCAGACAGCTGCAGGCCTGAGCATGTCTTAGAGGCTGTCTGTCGATTTTTTTTAGATAAATAATAATGACTGTGAATCTGTTGCTGTCAGTGTATTTATGAGCAGTAGTTAAAAGGAACACAAGCAGCGGGACACAGCAGTGACAAAAACCAAGAACTCAGTGGGAATACAAAAGAGGAAGGACTGAGGTGCCCTCTTACACTCACAGTGGAAACCTGAAAGGACCTGATGGAACATTCTGCAACCCATTGGTCCTGGAAGAAGATGAAGGAGAAGAACCGAAAAACAGGTGCACCAGACCTTCCCTGAAATACGTCAAAGGCAAACTTGCTTTCATCGCCACATCCAACTAAATGAAAGTGTGGATAGACAATGAAAATCAGTCACTGCTTTCGAAAGAAGTTTTATATACTCTTTTCGAAAACAATGATAAAAAGTGACATCAATGGAAATTCGGCTTTTACGAACACAAATTTTACAATGTTTTTGAGACGAGGAGAATAATCAATTTGCTTTGAAGTGCCTGCAAGAGCCTGATGGTGTGTGGTTTCGGCTATAGAGGGAAGCAGAAATGCTGTTTCAAGCTGACCCACATAGCCAGTGCCATCCGCAATCTAGCTTTCAAGCAAAACTGAAACAATCTAATAAGCCGCACCATCGTTTGCCCTGGATTCAACTGCTTGTGCTGGAAGGTGGCAGCCTGCACAGGAACAATCCCTCAGCAAACTGACGACAGGCATTTTCTGGAGTCAAGACACAGAGGAAAGTCTCTCTCTCTCTCTCTGCTTAACCCATCATCAAACAAGTACGCACACACACACACACACAAACAGTCCCTCCTCAGTGGCCGATCAGTCCTTCTCTCAGCCATCTGCCACTGGGTTTCTGTTTGAGATTCATCCAAAAAGAGTCCCAGCAGCTCTCAGTTTTTGTACCAAACCCTCCCCACTCTTCACGGTGCCTTTTGAACCATTTATCTGTATATAAAACACACCCCACTCAGGACACCTCACAATCAGCCTGTCAGAGTGGAGGGTGACAGCGTAATTGCTGGTCAAACTAATATAATGTTAATATTTGACATATAAGTGCTCCTGAATTCATGTCCCTAGAAAATCAGCTTAGTCATAAAAAGCGAGTGCTGTGATGGAGAGGGAGAGAGAGAGCATGGCCGAGAAACATAGAGGGAGAGAGGAGGAGAACAATTTAGCTTTGATCTTCACTAAGCATTAGGCCCCCTGGCCTGATATCGAAAGAGAAAGAAAACAGAAACGCAGGCTGAGCATCAGGTGAAATGGTAAGTTGTTTCAGCCCTGGGACAAAATGAACTGATGTTGTGACATCAAAAAATAACCACCTCATTGTGAATGCATTAGTTGTTGAATATGTCAGCAGAATAAATACACTCGTATTAAAGCTCCATCCACTTTAAAATGGGTCTATGAACGGGTTACTGGGATTACTGTTGGATGCTTCTGGAAGTGAATAAAGGTTTTTTGGTGGTGGTGGCCTAGTGGTAGGATACTAGTCTCTGGACCAACAGGTCATAGGTTCGAATCCTACCTTCAGCACCACCACTGGGTCCCTGAGCAAGACCCTTAACCCTAAGTTGCTCCAGAGAGAGACTGCCCCCTGTAGTTAGGGAATGGAAGTTGCTTTGGATAAAAGCGTCTGATAAATGCCGTAAACGTAAATATAACTATGCAGTCAACTTATGCAAGTACATATGGTTATGTAATGTGAATGTATAGTAATAATTTATTTTCAGTTTGTGCTTATTATTGGTCGTGCGTTACATAAAGGCAAAGTTTGGAGCAAATAATTCATGTTTAAATGAGGGTGCTCATTTTGACACTACTATATTGCCACCACTGAACACAATGACGTCCTTATTGGTTCCTCGGTGCCTGGCTCTGACGCCGCGAATCGTCTCCCATTATGTTGACATGATGCTAATGAAGAGCAATGGCAGGAATCTGCACCATCGTGCATTCCTGAGAGTCACCTGACTGCTGCTTTATTGCATTATTGGGTTGCAAGCTGTCAGAATCCAGAACAAAGTAATTATATGGACGGATCATTAGACAGGATGGCAAAGAACAGCCAAAAAAAACCTTCCTGTATCCGCTGGGATCTGGGTTTCATCACAAGAGAGGCTCTGAGTAAAGAGCAGACGCTGCAATAAGCATGTATTGTATTATTTTTTTTCCTGGAAATGCATCTATTTAGAACATTTCCCTGTTCCCGTTGTTCATTATTCAGGTGAAACTTCCAGAATAACACATCTGACCTTCATTAGGATGAAGGAAAGTGAAGAAAATGAAGGGGCACCATTGTCAAAGCTGTCTGTCCTTGCTCTCCCCTGTGGATGTCCTTTCCCCGTTTGTTATCAGGTTGTGTGTGTGAACTGATTTTCATGGCTGCATTCAAATGCCAGGTGTGAACTGACGTACTTAGGACCGTCCACTTGTGATTGGATCACCCAAGATGCATATGTGAACAAGACCAGAGTGTCTCTGAGGGAAGGTACTCATGTCCATGCTCACTCCACCTTGAGCTCGGCCTCCGGGGGCTGCAGTTTGATACTGATTTTAGAGAACAAGATGAAAGCTCACTAGATAAAAGGTACAGCCCTTATACCAATGTTTTCATTTTTTCCCCTCCGAGATCAGAGAGTACTAAGGCATATTTTGCATTCTGCTGTTTCTCCAAGGCAGGGAGAAAGAGGATGAGAGGGAGGTGAAGGTGAAGGAGGTTAGCTTTGCTGGCAGAGTATAGGTTCTGTGTGCGGTGTCTGTGTGTGGAAAAGCCACGAGGGTCAGGCCACAGGGCAGTTCAAAGCTTTAATCAGATTACGCCCCGCTCCAAAGTGAAAGAGGGAAAGGGACTAAAGCGGCAGGGGAGTTGTGCAGTGTTGTTCTAGGAGGAATGCCAACACTCACACACACCACTCAAAATAAAGACAATTCAAACATTAGTTATTCATACTTTATTAAATAATAATAATAATAATAATAATAATAATAATAATAATAATAACAATAAAAAGAACATTTGTCTGTACAAAGTCTACAAAGAGCAAATTTTGAACGATCTGACCCGTGCCGGGATGTCCATGAATTTTGGTGTTGGCCCCCTGTCCCAGACAGAAGAGGTAATACTTTCACAGCTCTGCAGCAAAGCTAAAACAGGTCAGAGCTCCAAGGCACTTGGAAAAGAGTCAACAAGAGTCCAGTGACAACAGAGCTGGACACACCATCTCTCTCTCACTCTTTCGCTTCCATTCTCTCGCCCGACAGCTGAGCAGCGCTTATCTGATGCTGTTTTCAGGGCCTCTTAAAAAGCATGTACCCTTCCCACAGCTCCCAGCAATGCCTCTGTGGGGTGCTGCGGGGGGGGGGGCAGTCTACGAAGAGATTTAATCGCATTCACTTCACTTTGAGGCAAACGCTGTGAAATTTCCACCCATGTCGCAGGTTTACAGCAAACCTGGCCTTTGTGACCTTTACTTTTCAACAGTCCACAATATAACATGGAGTAAACAGAAAGCGTGAAATGAAAGAAAGCATAAGGCCCAATTCCACAAAGGCCCCAGAGATTTTAAACCCAAGACCTGGTGTTCCGCAATGGCTCTCCTCCAAAGACAGTTTGCTTAAGGCTCAAATGTGGGTCCATATACGAAGCTTGGGGATTCCCCAGCTTCATCACTGAAGATGCTGAGTCCTTTAAGGTATGGAGTAAAGGAGCCAGAGTGAAGTTAAGACGCTCCATCTGCAGGTAGAAGAGCCTCCTTTTTACTCCTCTGTCTCCAACACTCTTGAACCCCAGTGGCTCCGATTTCTTTGCAATCCATAGGTTGCAATTAAAAAAAAAAAATTTGCAATGGCTCACACAGTGTTCCTCTATGTGTATAGATTAAACAGTCAAAAGCAAAAGAAACAACACAGACAATCCTAATACTTAAATCTAACTTACCCAGCCAAGGGGTTTTTGGCTGAATGTAAGCAATACAACGTTCCAATTTCTTCATCTACCCGCTTCTGATAACGACTGCTAATGGGTCACAACAAAAACAGTGTTATAAACTGACTGAACTTAAGCGTAGGACTGGCATAAGAAGGTCTGACAGCTCAAAAAGATGGCCGTAAATGGCTGAGGATGGCTACAATAACTCAAGCGGATGTGCATAAAGACACGGTTCTAAAACTAAACAATATGTCCACAATCTTCTAGGCCACGTCTTTCACGAAATGAAGGCCAAGACTTCACAAGCGATGATCTGTCTACAAGGTCTTAGCGTCGATCACCTCTAAACTCCACCTTTTAGATCCTTTTGTCTTTACAAATCTATACTCATATACACTTCTTTTATTTACTTACTTAATTATTCTTTTTTTGGGATAGGCATTTGATTGATATGTGTTGATATCTTTTCCAGCCCGCTGAGCAGTCCACTGGGAGCACCTTAAGCTAAGCCGGCTTGTAGACAGCGGCATGTCGGCCACGGCAGGAATCTGAAGTTTGTTTACAGTCTTTGACCGAAGTGGGCTCCCATACGAGAGAACTGAACAGAGAGAAAGAGCCAGTGGGGAGCGGGAAATAGTCCCAGCAAGCCTCTAAGGCCCCTCCCATTTCAGGCCTCGGAGCAGCAGCGCTGCTGGTTGATTTTCACCTTGTGCTTGATGCCGTCGTACAGCTCAAAGTTGTAGTTCTCCAGCGTAGTGGAGCTGCGTGAGGACAGGCCGTTGTAGGAGCATGTGCAGTAGAGCAGCAGGCCGGCACACACTGCCCCCAAGAGGACACCCAGAGAACTCATGACGATGATGGTGACTAGGATGGGATCCAGCGTTAGCAGCCAGGCATTGTCCTTCTCAGAGACTCGTGTCACCGGAGGCCCGCGCGAGGGCCCAGGGGTGGTCCATGCAGAGAAGGGAAAACCTGAGGGCATGGCACCAGCATAATTAGTTCAACCAACTAAAATGTTACACTAATTTACACAATTTTCCTCTTACCCCAGATGTTAGCAAATTTTGGTTAAGCACGGGAGCTACTAGGCTAATAGGCTTAACAAATACTAGAAGTCGATAGTCATCTATTCTGTAAATACATCTCCAGAACTTCTGATTAATGTTGTCTAGGTTTGTACACCAGGGTAGTAAAAGCCTAGTGGGTAAAACAATTATCTCACAAACATGAGCTACACAAAGTTGTAGGTTCGAACCCCCACTTTCTACCATTGTGTCCTTGAGCAAGACACTTAACCCTCAGTTGCTACAGGGCTTGTAACAATCTGTCCCTGGGACAATTGATTCTAAGTCACTCTGGATAAGAGCATCAGCCAAAAACAACCTTTTGTTCACCACACATAGGTATAGCAGTAAACTGCAAAACAGTCCACCCGAACAGTCCAGACTAATTGGCTACATGTGGAGAAGTTTTAAGAAAAGAGACAAGCATGTGACTTGTTTGTTTCATAGTAGATAATGGATCATTTAGAATATTCTCAGAATCATAATTCATTAATAATACATTTGCAGTTCAAGTGGTTAAACTATAAACAGCCAAACCAATGCAACATTGGCAACAAAGATGATTCTTTGCTCATATAATTTCCGTATGTACGTATGCATTAGGCAACAGAAAAATGAAATGAAAGAATTATAGTCATTTGCTTGAAACAGGTTTTTTTTTTTTACCTTGATCCAGTCGATCCCTGTCATGGAACAAAGGGATGTTTCCAAAATCAACAGGTCTTCTCTCTAAATGGAAAAACACAAGCAATAAAACGTTTAGTGGGGTTCAGCTGAAGAGACCGCAAAAACAAATAAACAGAACAACCTCATGTGTTTCTGCCAAATGAGTCAGTGCTGCTTGCTATGACACAAGCACTAATGGCATGAAAATATGAGGCGGCGCAGACTAAGCCGCTCCAATAACGCATTGTTTATATGCTGCTAACTGAAGCCGAGACACAGTTGTGTTAAATTGTAAAATGCAGGGGTAGGGAAGTAAGTACCATCAGCATTAAAAAAAAAAGCCCCAAAGGTGTTTGCAAGGTCACCCACAATCACCTAGCAAATGCGTCTAAAATAGAGGCGGTGGTCAAAAACTCCAGATGCAGTTTGTAGAAAAATATCACTTTATTATTACATTCCGCACATTTTCCAAGACCATGAAATTCAACAGGCTAAAATACTCCTCGATTCTTCTGAAACAGGCTGAAGTGCAGTATGAGAGATGGCACATAAACAGACAATCACAGTCAAGGCCCAATATACACGAAGAGAATACGCAGGGTGCACACAGTCACGAACCGTTTCCGAGCCTTCACCAAAACCATGGAATCGCAGCAGAAAAAAAACCCAAAACAACTGTGGCACTTATTACCAGCTCGTGTTCAGTAAACAATGAACAAAAGTAGAGTCCTGTAATGTGATTTTTAAACATGTCACAAACTGCAGTCTCATATCATATAACTATGATATTAAAAAGACACCAAACATTTTCATGAAAACAACAATTTTTCTAAACCAGCACTTCAGACCTCTAGCTCCTCGCCCCAGCCCTTTCTGAAGAGGCCTGAGAGCATAATCTGTGTGTATGCGTTTTTTTTTCTTGTGCTGGCACTGCCAGAGACAGACTTCTGGCACCGTGAGGCCACTATGTGGGCTGAAGGGCCCTCCTAAGTGCTTTTGCTCAATATTATTTGAAGGACAGCAACAGGAAAGAAAGAATGCTTACGACAGCCTTAATAAAAAGTAATTAGACCCACTGTGTGATCAGATATATTAAAAGCGTTAAAAAAATATCGCACAGGAGGCAGCTGCGGCTGATTTGAAAGCACATCATGACCGTCAGCTTGCGTTTTTCTTTTACCGCAAACATCTCAGGTTCAAGGAAAAGATGAAAACAGAACACGGAGATCATAAATAAAACACATGTCAAAGCAGATGTTACTGCAGGAAAATCAAATACTTTAAACAAATCAAGATTGGGTTTGTTGTTGGTTTTATAAATGAGTCATACAGGCCAACGTGACAGAGGAGGCTCACGTGAGGAGGAACAAAAAAAAGACAAGTGAAGACCATTTCTTATCTGGACAGAACAAGTATATGAGAAATACCGTCATTTACTGAATTTGGTAGGTTGGATGGTATTCCAGCACCTTCTACATTGTTTCAGAGATGAAGATAGAGAAAACAAGGAAGTACAGAGAAGAAGAGAGAGATCCGGATCACCCAGCACAGCAGACCCACCTGATGAAGACCTGTGGCCAATGCTGCTCTCGCTGAAACCTGGCATTGTGATCTCAACTTTAAACCCCTCCAAATGCCTTAAACAACAGCACTAATGACAGCCTGCAGCGCACAAGACAGGCAGCCGAGCTTCATTGCTGTGGCTTTAATGCAGTTAACAAGGATGTACTGTATGAGGGGATTAGAGGAGAAAGAGAAGGGAGGTTAAAATGAAAGAGGGAGAGGGAAAAAATAAGCGAGAGAATACTCCGCTCTCAGCTTCGTCACGTGACCGCCAGGTCAGGTGCTTTCTCTGGCTGCCTGTGAGGGGCTTTCATGTGCTTTTGTGTTCTTAAACAAACCCCTTCAGACTCCGGGCCGAACCAGAGCGGGCCTATCTTTGGAGCAGCCTCTCGCTTTGATCTCCCCTTCCATCTCTCCACACATTCTTTTGTGAGGAGCAGATTAATGGGGCGAAAATGGCCAGCATCTCCACGATGGAGGATTATTTTCACCTATTGCCAGATGGAGAACATAACAAGATAGGGGATTTGCTTTCTCCTTTAATCCCTGAATGCTTCGGACGCTGCCAAAACCTGAAGCGGCTGCCTGACAGGCTGCATCTTTTTTTTTTTTTTTGATGATGGATGGCGCCTAAAACTCTTTATGGCTAAAGAGGAACGATATGTTTATGAAAAGTTCACGGGTGGAATGAATCCATGAATCTCCCTCTAAGTCTGTGTATCTTGGCCAATGTTGTGTGTTCATCTCTATATATTATGAAATTTTCTTGATTTACGCAAGTAAGATCAGTACATACTTGGATGATGATGATGATCCTTGGGCCATCACTTCTCAATGGAGTATAAAAAAAGGGTAAAATATAATGCTTTCATCACAAGGCCAAGAAGTAGGGCTGGGCGATTAATCGAAAAGTAATCGAAATCGACGTTCAGAACCTATAATCGATCAAATAATCGGTCAATTATTTCGATTACTTTCCCTTTAAAAACACTACCCCGTGTGGAGTCACGTGACCCCGCGCCGTTATGTTACTTTATTCTGCCGACATGTCGAGCACGGAGAACTTAAACACTGAGACCACTGAGTAAATTGTCAGTGAACTATGAAGGCAAAAAACAAACAAATAAATAAAATAATCGTTCTTTAATCGTAATCGAGTTAAAATGTTCAATTAATCGAGATTTTGATTTTAGGCCAAATCGCCCAGCCCTACCAAGAAGTTGAAAAAACATACAGTGTAAAGCTATCGGATACTTCAGAATGGACATGTATAAAGCACACACATCCTCCAACATCAGGACCGGTACGCGATACAAATGTATTTTCAAATATAAGTGTATTACTAAATAATACAGACTTAAAAGAAACATAAGGAAAACCATCACATTTTTACATGGGAACAGAAAGTTGGAGTGCTGTGGTGTGCGGTTTGGACATATCCAGAGCCAGTGAGATTTCTCACACTCTGCAGTGCTATCAAACATGCTGAAGCCCCGCCACTGTCAAATGTAAAGCACAGCAGCAAAGTTGCACAATCCCTGCTTGAGTTTTCCTTTAGAAAACCATGAGTAAATAAAACTTCCCCCCAAAAAAGCCAAAATCAGTAAAAGAAAAAGAAACATTAAGACTGGCTTTCAGAATAAGCCAGTAATCAGTGCATCAGTCATATGCATTTCATTTCATTCAGCCATTCAGTTGAGCGACCATGACAAATTAAGTTGGCTATAAAAAAAATCTCAAAAAAATAAGTCGCATATAAAGAGTAAAGTACATTTAGTTAAAGTTAATTCAAAAGCTCTAAAGTGACTAGCCTTGAACATCCCTGTGCCACTCATATGCTTAAGGCTGAATGATGTGACTGAAAGATCGTGGGCTTCTCAGAGGTGCTTTCTGGCTAAGGCAGGGTCACGTGACTTTTGCATATAGAAGAAATAAAAATCAAACCTCGTCAAAAACACAATTTCTATAAAGCTTCACAGGAAATAAAACGTACACACAAATGTACACACAAACAGACACTAACAGAAGTCTGAGGTAGTGGCCCTGTCCTTACGCACATGCTTATACACCCAGACACACACACACACAGCATACACCCACCCACCCACCCAGCCAGCCTCTCTCTCTCTCTCTCTCTCTCTCTCTCTCTCTCACACTCACACACACACACAGCATCCACCCAGCCAGCCTCACTCTCTCTCTCTCACTCTCTCACACGCACACAGCATCCACCCAGCCAGCCTCTCTCTCTCTCTCTCTCTCTCTCTCTCTCTCACACACACAGCATCCACCCAGCCAGCCTCACTCTCTCTCCCTCTCTCTCTCTCTCACACGCACACACACAGCATCC
>JBBPCW010000002.1:15199450-15209597 GCA_037974425.1 Phenacogrammus interruptus
TAATCGAAATAATCGACCTGGAAAAATTGGATCGATTATAGGTTCTGAATGTCGATTTCGATTACTTTTCGATTAATCTCCCAGCCCTAACACCACGCTTGTATCCAATTAACAGGACGACGGCTAGTGTGGTCAATTAATTATGATTAATGTTTATTGGTATGTTTCTCTGATATGCAGTTTCACACTTTTCAGCAAGTCTCTTGGTTCAGATTTTGGTCCACAGATTAAGATTTTTCATAAAATTAAAACATTTGAAAATAATTAATTGTAATAGTAAATCGAATAAAACTCTACACTAACACAAATACCTGAGGTTACTAGCAGGAAAAGTTTTTTTCTGGATTTAGGGCAGCCCACTGTTTAAAGCCCACCATGTTTTTGTTCCCAAAAATCCAACATACCATGATGTATCCATTGTGAGATTGTGAAAAAGCATCATATTACAATTTTGCCAAATTTTCCACCCTGAATCAGGACTATTTATGTTAGGGCTGGGCGATTAATCGAAAAGTAATCGAAATCGACATTCAGAACCTATAATAGCTCAAATTTTTCCCGGTCGATTATTCCGTAGATAGATTAATCCATAGTAGATAGTGTGTGTGTTTCCTTTAATTATTTTAAAATCAAGTAATGCACCCTTCATTCAAAAATCTCTCACTTGTAATATGTGAGCATATTTACTGTACAAAACTCGTCAGTGAACTATGAGGGCAAAAAAATTAAAAAGTAAATAAAACAATCGTTCATTAATTGTAATCGAGTTAAAATGTTCAATTAATCGAGATTTTGATTTTAGGCCAAATCGCCCAGTCCTAGTTTATGTAGTGTAGCATGCAGTTGTTCAGTGTTGTTTAGCAACTGAAAACAATGATGTGGTCAGAAAAGATGCATATACATTTATCACAAGAATGAAAAGCTCTCATATTGCCCTCTCCTAGCTCTGCACTAGAAAATCCTCCTGTTGACAACCCAAAGTCTTATGGGCACAATGTGAAATCAGACCTAAAGCAGGTGCCAAACAGTGACAAAGTGCAAATGCATACAAGTGAAAGCACAGATCCACAGGCTAACAGTAAACCTGCGGAAGAGCCAAGAAAAACAAATGCGTTCATTCAGCTCCAGTCCCGGCGTGCGCTGCACGGTTCAGAGTTCTCCCTGTTCTAACACACCACCTAACATCTAAGGCCATGGTGAGTTCAGTCACAAAACTATTGGGGGCAGCGAAGGGCCATGGCTGGATCTGGGGACAGCTACTTTGAGGGTGTTTCAGGGATTTACTTTTTGTTTTAAGTGGTACCTGTTCAGTGGCCAAATAAGCACCTTCAAATTCTATAGTTTTACAGTGGATTTATGGTGTTACCGCTTTAAAAGAAGCGATTTTAATCACTGATTCTTATCTCATATTTTAAACGTACTCAAAGAAACGTGTCTCTTTTGACAGACAAAACGGTCAGTGGGATCAAAGTGATGAGCGATAAAAGTGAGGCTCTTCCGAAGGCACCAAGACTTTCAATGAGGACAGTCCTTTATCTCACTATTCTTGGCTCATTACATGGTCTCGGTCATGCTGCACAAAACGAAAGCCATCACTGAATGCACATTTATAAACCTGTACATTTTTTGTTTGAGCTTAAGACTCCTAGTACGTGCAAAACATAGTCATAAAACCACTGCTTTCATATTTTGCACTGAGCCAGTTCTGCAGGTGGAGAAGCAGAATAGCTGGAAGGCAGGTATGAACACCATGGATGTAATAGAGTCTGAAACACCTGCCTAATACCACCAGTGTGCCGAGTAAATCTCTCAACCTGTTAGACTTCTGGTGGAACCGGAGCTTTGGCCGCTCAGTTGGTGGAAATTTGAGCACACAAAGAGAAACCGTATCTAATGGTAGGGAAGCACCAGCTCATCATCTCCTTACATTTAGTCATTCAGTAGAAATTCTTCTCCAGAAAAACGGGATACAAAAGTACAGCAAGCATATATCCTCCGACTATATTGTTGTGGTGATCACGTAGCGTCGGCTGAATACTTCATTTCTTGTCTTCTGGTTGTTATCTGAGCATAATGGATTCTTTTCTTTGTAATTAATCAGTAACTGCATGTGTAGTAAAAATGACGCAATTAATGAAATATTAAGAACTCAAAGCCATAGTTAAGCTTACTACTTAAGCACAAAAGGTCAACAGACCAGCGAAACAAACATGGAGGCTTCTCCAGACCACTTAGCTGCTGTTCTGGAGTCTTCCACTGTGATGAAATGTAGAGGAAACAGAGAGACAAGCTAATTCCAGCAAACTGAAAGGGAGATGTCCCAATAAACAAAGCACTGAAGTTACACAACAAAACATCCGACACTGTAAACGTGGGTCTGATACAAAGTGGAACCCTTTCCTCTGTGGTCTGGACACACCCAGTTCAAAAGCAGGCAGAAACAGTCAAGGCCAGTCACTGAGACACTCTCTCACAGCCTCACAAATCAAGACACTGTGCAGTCTGGGGTTGTCAGGTCACAAAGTGGAAGTGTGACAAACTGATACATAGCTTGGGTCAACTCTGCCTTGCCTAGGCGTCCAGGTTCTACCTTGCCTAGGCATCCAAAAGTGGCCAGCATCTTCAGGCAGACGCTGTAGGTTACACAGAGCTGGAGCACTGGGCCATTTGGCTGTTTGGCAGTGAGACAGAGAGAGAGTGAGAGGGAGAGAGAGATTGAGTGAGTAAGTGTGTGTGAGGGCAGAGGCTGTGTATTAGCAGTACAGTGAGCCGAGACTGGGTGATTGATTCAAGGCCCGGCCGGTACGCCTGCCTGCCCTCGTCCCATGATGAATGACTGGAGGTTTTAATTAACCTTCTGCACACACATCAATATTATTCAAACACATTACTCCATTTTCCCTTCCCCTCAATTACGTGGTAACCTTTAATACACAGCTTTGGGGCTCTTTCTGAAAGACCAGGAGAAATGAAAGATTGTAAATACTGAATAGGAAAAAAAAAAAGTGTTGGGAAAAATCTATAAAGAAGTTTTTTTTTTCCCTCCTCTCTTCCATTCTGTACAGTTATCAGGATTTTTTTTAAAAAGTGTGATAGAAGCTGAGATCTGTAACGCAGCTCAGCTCTAGAGGGCAGTAGAGAGAAGAGGCCCATGCACTCAGAAGCATCTCTGTCCCCCTCAAACAGGATCAGACTGAGCTGTGCCGAAGTGTGAGAAGTTGGCTTCTTCCAGCAGGACAGCAATATAGCACTGCGCTCAGTTTGGCAGCACAGACCTGGATGCATATTCAAATGTCTTTTTCAGTTCAGTTACCGCTGAGAAAGCACTTTCTTATGCACCACTTTATGCCTCCATCTGAATATGATTAAGAACTGTGGACACATAATTAGCACATTCAGTGTGCATGTGGGGGGTGTTCTAGAAGAAAACAGCAAAAGAAAAAGCCACTGCATAGATTTTAACCCATAAAAGAGATCATAATTAACTTTGTATGATCAGTATTGGTAGATAAAAATATTCTCATAAGACCGACTACTAGAAAAGTGCTGAATAGTATGACAACATTTTATTGTGCGGTGATAATTCTGTCAAAATATGACAATGCTGAGCTTATTCAAGCATATGGTAGATATAAGGAACAATGATGAAAATGAGACTGTATGAAATTGAATCCTCAAAATGCGGTAAATCGCATTTTTTTAAGATGCGCCTCTACTGGTGCATTCTGTTCAATAGATATTAAATCTAAGAAAAGCTTAATATTTAAATTAGAAAACATGATCATCATGAAAAACATTACAGCCCTGGCATAAAACTATTTAGGATAATGCATAGCTTTGCTTTCTCACAACAGCTTTACAAATAAAAAGGAAAAACAATAAGAAGCTCCGAGCTTTGCTTCAAATTTGTATTTATAGTGGCCTGTCCTAAGGTCAAAAAAGTAGAACCAATTGCAATATAAACACAGTCGGTCACAATATTAAACTCAGCCTTTTCAGTTTATCATGTTTCCCTGAATGAGGGAACAGCCTTTGTGTTTACAGACCATCTGTCATACGTGAACACACCACAGCACACAGTGTGAACAGCACGAAATACTTCCTCTGCATTTCACCCATTCACCAAGTGAAGCAGGGGGCAGCCATGAACACAGCGCCCGGGGAGCAGTGTGTGTGAGGGGGGGGTACCTTCCTCAGGGTACCTCAGCAGTGCCTAGCGGTCTTGGGAATCGAACCCAAACTTTCTGGTCGCAGAGCGAATTCCCTAACCACTAGGCTACCGGCTGCCCCTTTCCCAGACTGTGAAGAGTTTCACGGTCAATCTTGTTTGCTGGTTTGCGTTTTGTTAGATCATGGCTAACTCTGTTTGTTTAATCATCAGGAGCGTCGAACAGAAGTTTTGGAATTTGATGCACGTTTCCTGTCACACACTCTTTAAAAACCTGGTCAAACAGACTGCAGCAAATTCACTGTTATCACAGGAATAGAATGCTTCGCAACCAATGAGATCATGACGTAAAATATCTTCAAGTTTCATCAGGTTTTTGTGAGATCAAGTTCATGTTGGCTTTATTGTCTGAACGAAATAGCGTTTCTTACACTCCCAGGAACACAAACGGGACAAAGAAACTAACATTTAGGAGGACAAGTAGGAGATATATTTTGAGGTAGAAAATGAAAAGAAAGAAAGCAGTAGATGTATATTTATGTAGTATTAAATGCAGTGTAAATATTGATGCAATGTAAAGACACCAAGGACCTAACGTGACTGATCATTCAAATCAAGATTTGATGATGCCTTCATCAAATTCTGGAAAACCAAAACCCAGGTGATGATGGGTGCAGCTGTATTTGATTAGTAACCCTCTATAGTACTGCAGAGAAGCATAAGCATTGTTTAATCAAGGTAGATTTCTACACTTCTACAGGGCATATCAGCACTGCCACCAACAGATCTATAAGTGGATATTAACTCTAGCCCCAAACTCCCACATGCATCCATATTAAAATCCCATAAAGGTAAAATAGTCTGTAAAAATGACTTAATAAAGGGAACAAAACCACATTCTATGTTGACAGGAATCCCAGCTTGGTTTATCTGTTGTGTTGTGTTATTGATAATGACATACTGAAATCCTTGTTGGTCATGCTGCTCCCTGAAATACTGCCCCTACAGCGTTTTTACTACCGCTTGTCTCAAGCGTGAAATACTCATATACCACAGAATAATGTATTTTACACAGCAGACATAGTTTTTGCTGAAATTCCCAAATGCACGTCTCTAGTACATAACCATTTCTTCTGAGCATATTTTACAAGGGTTTAAGACAAGGCTTTAAGGTTTGCTAGTAACGTCCAAAAACAGAGGGGAAGAAGAGCTGGTAGTGCCACCAACTCGGAATAGCTACTGCTGGTAGAGATTTTGCAATAAACATTTTAATTACTGCCCGTCTCAAGTGTGAAATAACCACCAGCAGGACACTTGGCCATGCTTTGTAGTATACTTTACTCAAATTAAGCTCTATTAACTGCCTCACCATCATGCCAGTGTTTGTAAGTGTTGTATAGTGGTGTTCTCTATTGGGGTTATCAATGTGCCAGTGTAGTAATAATGGTTTTTCCATCTCTTGTAAAGTTATTTCTCCAGAGATCCATGTTCATGTTCTGATAACGATACTATAAAAATACAGTAACCCCCAGTTTTACGTGGATCATGAGTCGCGGATTCAGTTTTGGTTTTGTGGAGAACCGAAATCCTCTCAATAATGCGAAAATATCCTCCGTCTTTATATGCTGTTTTTGTGGCAATATATTTTTTCTGGATGTTTTCACACAAGGCTGTAGCCGACCTGGAAGCACTTTTTTGAATTCCACACCAGGGTTGAGTCCCCGTGCTCCAAGCACGATTTCTCCGCAGTGCAAGCACTCAGACACTTCAAACTTCACCAACTCTCCAGGGGGGTTCCCCGAAAACCCTTCACCTCATACTATTGTACATACACACAGGTTTTTGTTTTTTTAACCAAAACACAACATGTTTTTTCACGACACGCAGGTTCTCTTGGAACGTAACCCCCGTGAAAAGCAGGGGATTACTGTACACATGTGTAGGATAATGACTGACCCCGCATGTTTTTCTAATGTGAATCTGCAGTGCTGGGTTGCCTTCAGTTCTTTTCTCTGGATGGTGCGTTCACACTGCAGTGTAGAATAATGGGTGGTGTGGTAATTACCAGGATGAGGGTCATGTTTAAGGCGACAGAAACAGTGATCCCACGCCTCAGTTAGATAGCTGACATTCCATACACACACCCACACACACCCTTGCTTCACTCAGAGTATCTGGTCTTCAAGAATCACTGGCAGGTTCACAAAGGACTTACAAGCCAATATGTTTATGGAATTAAGTAATTCGTTGACAGAATTAAACACACACACACGTACGTATGTACATATGCTTAAAAATTTTAAGCATACATATATGAGGAGGCACGGGTGTCCGAGCTGAATTTCTTCGAAATAAAAGGAAATTATGTCACTTCTATAAGTTGGCTGGTTGTGCTAAAACTGCTGGGGAGTTTTACTTTTTGAGCAAGTTTTTGTGCGAAAAATAATCTGTAGTTACAAATTAATATAAGTGATAAAATTGAAATGGTAATTTAACTGTAGAATAACATACATACATACACACAAACAAACAGTACCCCCCCCACCCCCACTTATATGCAAATCAGCTGTCACGGTTTCAATCTCAATTTTTTTTTTCTTAGAACCAAACAAATTTTTTTGGAAGCCCGGACATGCACGGAAAACGCATTTATACTCAGCATTTTTTTCTTGTTTTAGTGACCGGGCCTTGTCCACCACACCCACTCGTCCTTATGCTGGGTAGCTATGCACTGCGTCCTAACATAAACCCTGCACAAGGACGAGGGGGCATATCGGTCAAGGCCCAGACGTCACAGCTTTTTTTTGTGGCAATATATACAAGTTCCTATATTTGTGCAAACTTATGTAATAAATAACGTAATTTCAGCTACTTTTCCATATGAAAATAACTATAAATGTTTTGGTACACAAAGAAAGTGCATCTTCGGATGGTCAAATACCGCTGTCCTCAGAGGCAGGAGGTCTCATTGGCTGTGGCCCTTCGACGCAGCAGCAGTCCAGAATTATGCCAATGAAATGCCAATGAAAAAGTACAGTCTATATAGTACAGTCTATACAGGGGTAACGTCGGTATTTACATTCCAGCACTGCTTGAGTTCAGTATGAATAAGGGTTTACCTTTACATTTTCTTTCAGGTTAATGTATTAAGCTGAGTTTAGAATGAAATGAGTGTTTTGGGAGCATATTTGAGGCATTTTTTAACCACATTACAACAATGCTGTTTTTTTTTTTTTACTATATGCAGGTGATCTTAGAACACTACTGTACATACATATACACACACAATTCCCTAGTAATGTTCTGAGCATTTCCCAAAAAAACTACACTCTAGCATGTACAATAGACCTCAACACGGTTTGTTTCCATAGTAATGTTTTCACACCAATCAGGGTTGTTTCCAGGATGACTTACAGATCCAAGTGTCATTTGAGTGTGTGGAGATGTAGAACAAAACAAGAATCATGTGGTGTCTGAAGAAAGTCTGTTTTAAAATCCTGTAAAACCATAAAGCAACTACTCGGACATTCTTCACTCTAAAAAAAAAAAGCCTCACGTTTACAAAAGTAGGGAGTGATGAATTCTTGGATCAACAGGAAACGCTAATGCTGGCTGTGACATTTGGGAAAGTTGTCGCCATAGCAACGTCACTGCAGAGAAAGCGCATTCCACATCCCACCCTGGATTTATGAGCTAATTCCTGCTCACACAGAATCGAAGCACAATAGCCAGTTTGTGTGTGCGCGTATGTGTGTTTGTCTGTGTGCGCATATACACAGCAAGTGTGTACTCACAGGGTTGCATGAATTATAATAAAGTAAGCAAGAAATTGTTGATATGAATAAATGTTGAATAAAAAAGGCACGGGTTAATAATATCTGTAACCCTAATCTTTAAATTACAAAATTTTTCATATGTGGGTTATTGCTCAGTGAGGGGCTCCACTCCCCCTGGCCAAACACACACACACACATTGTGCTTATGAGGCAATAACCTAGCAATGCTCTCACCAAGAGAGGCAAACACACACACACACACACACACACACACACACACACACACGCACATGCACACATGGTTTCCCTCATGTCTATTAATTAGTGCGAGGAAATCAAAAGCGTTGCATCTGATAGGCCATCTGAAATCTAAGGGAATTCAATTAGGAGGAAAATGCCCTTTTGTGTTATCGAGTTAGGAGTGACCACACAGTTCAGTATACAATAGCAGCAGATACAGAGAGAAAGGACAAACATAATACACAGGAGGCTCATTACAAAGACTGTTGAGGGAGGGCGGCTCAGATGGCCAGTGCTCTTTTTTATTAAAACAAAATGACTGCGGCCTATATCAGCATTTGGAAAGGTCCAAATTTCCATATGAAACTGAATTCCCGAGCAAAAGGTATGATATATTTCCATAAATGACTATACAGATGGACTGTCTCAAATGTCGTGGAACAGTTTTTTATAAACATTTCTCCCAGTGTAGTCACAGCCAATTCCCAGTGAAGTACATTTCTTTCCTATCACACCTGAGCACATCACCCCACGATACTATGAAGCCATAATGTCTTTTTGAGGTCCTGGCCATACATTATTGTGTCTGCATCTTCGAGCCTTCGGAAGAAAATGCTAATGCAAAATCACTTAACTCTGCTGCTGCTGCTGGCTGAAGCTTGGTGGAACCTGTTATTCTTCCACTGCAGTGAACTCCTGCCACAGACAGTATACTCCTACTGAAAGTTTTTACATTACCCGTACAGGTTTTAGGACTTAAGAACAGTAGAACCCATTTTAAAAGGTTAATTCCAAGAGTTCTTCTTCATAGTAAAGAAGCATTATAATTTACGGAAAGTAACTGCAACTTAAATCACAGATACAGGAAAGTCGCGATTACATATTTCTCACCAAAAGTCAGCACCAGCAGTATGATAATATTCATTACTACTGTGACATGAACAGCACTGATTTGCCCCTGATCACAAAGAAACTCAAAGTAGTTTGAACACAAAGATTTGAAAAAACAATATATATATATGTGTGTATGTGTGTGTGTGTGTGTATATACAAATGCATACATACATATATAGATGTTTTCACGGGGTTACGTTCCAAAAGCACCCACGTATACTGAAAAACCGTGTTGTTTTTTTGTTTTTAAAAATGCCTACTTTTATAGTGTATATATAAACAGTGTGTATATAGTGAAAACCCTAAATATGCCCCCAAATATGCTCCCAAAACACATTAATTTTCTTTTAAACTCAGCTTAATGCATTACCCAAGAAGAAAATGTAAAGGTAAATAAATAATCTTAATCAGAAAACTTTATTGCTTAAAAAACGTTAGCATTAGCAGTTAGCATTAATAGCGTGCAAAGACTCGTACACAAAAGAACAAGACAGCTCTCTGTGCTGATGCTCAGTTAAGTCAGGGACAAGGTAGGAAATATTGGTTAATTTGTGTGTGTGTGTGTGTGTGTGTGTGTGTGTGAGAGAGAGAGAGAGGGAGAGAGAAACACTTAGCATTAATGGCTAGCATTAGCAGCGTGCAAAGATTCGTACACAAAACACTGAAATAAATCTACTCTCTCCACTCTATGTTTAGACAGGGCACAACTTATTAATACTAAATAAACTGAGATAACTTTAAAATAGACGGACAAGACAGGCACACTGCAGCAAGCTTCTTCTTATTATTATTTTTATGGTCACTGACAACTTATTAGTGTATTACTGCCCCTGCTGGGCTGGTGGCAACCTTTTTGCGACTCCTGATCCACATAAAACTGGGGTAATACAGGTGTAAAACTGGGGTAATATTGGTGTAAAACTGGGGGATTACTATGTATGTATATATATATTTTTTGTTTATTAGTGGTAGGTCGTTATCGGCATTAATGTGCTGCGTTAACGTAAGACTCTTATCGGGCGATAAATAAAATAACACCGTTAATCTATTCACAAAGTTGGGTTGGGAG
>JBBPCW010000002.1:15267847-15278706 GCA_037974425.1 Phenacogrammus interruptus
TATATACACACATATATATTACATTCCCATATATATTTATATATACATAGATATTCAATTGTCAAATGTTTACTTTTTAAATTTTATGTTATATTTATTTTATTTTATTTTTATCTTACTTCTATATATTTGTGTAAAGTTGAAGGAACACGAGCCTAAGAATTTCATTACAGTAATGATGCTACATTGTTATCTGTATATGACAATGAAATGTTAATGATCTCAGCAAGACAAGCTGCTCTGGAAAAACACTTGGTCTGAAGAAACAGTTAGAATTATGTCTAAAAAATGTTGTGTCTGGCCTTGGGTTGCTTTGCCAAATTAAATATTTGGTCTTCTATATATCATAGTCTGTGTGACAGTAAGTAGCTGAGCATCGCACTGTGGAAAAAAGTGGCTGTTGCTGACGCAGGAGGCAGTAGAACTTCCTCACAGGATTCAGGTACAGGATGAACTGCTGGCGGCTCCTTTATCAAAAAGCTCATTCCACTGAGAAATACCATGCATACAGTATTTTTGTCTTTTTCTTATTCTGATTTCGTTGTCACTGGTGTACATTAATAAACACGGACTTTGCCATTTACACTGGGAATAATGGAAAACAGGTATTTCCTTACGTAACCGGTCGTTCAATAGCCATTACAGACCCAGGCTGCTGTAGAGCCACCGTACATTTCCCTTTTTGATGAGCCACGCCTCCTGAATAGCACACTGGTATTGAATCATCCGTTAGTGGTACTGATTCTTCCTGTATAATGACTTTGCCCCGTAGGATCATTTATGGGTGTTCTGGTTTCTGGGGAGGAATGTGGCTTGTGTTAGCTTCGGTTGCTTCACTGTAGCTGATTTCTACACTGTTTACGGCATTTAGCTGATGCTCTTATCCAGAGCAACGTACAGCAGTGCTCGAGTAGTCAACCAAGTTACTGCACACTGGCTACACCTAAACAACACCTGTCAAAGAAAGTCAGAAGGTTTTTATTGAGAAATCAGCATGCGAAATGAGAGACAATAGTTAGTCACTAAAGTGCTCCTCGAATAAGTGGGTCTTCAGGCGACACTTGAGGACAGCGAGGGACTCTGCAGATCTGATTGGAAGAGGGAGTTCGTTCCACCACTGTGGGCTGAGAAGAGTATGAATGCAGTATCAGTGGTGGGGAACTTCACTGTTGGTTTTGATCATCTTTTACAGTGAACGCACCAATGTGTGTGTCTGGGTCAGCATTTCAGCAACAAGCATGTGTGGTGTATTGGAGATTTTCCTTCCTTCAACCAGGACAGGTCATTCCTTTTTGGTGCTTGTTTCACTCACCTTTGTCTTTTTGACTTGTAATTTATCCTTTCTAGAGGCAGCCTTTTACCCCCTTACTCATACTATTGATGCCTTTGTCCCTTTACTGACAGTCGTTTAATGAATCATTTCTGAATTTGTGTGAAGTGTCTGTTTAATCAGTAGTGTGGGGACATTGTTAATTACATTTGAGCTTGTCTCTGTCTTTACTGCGGGTGCGGTGTGGAGCCCTCTTGTCTCAGTATAAGGTATTAGAGGTTGGCAGTGGGGTATGCAGTATATGGGGGGCATATGGGCACACCGCTGGGGGGTGCCACAACAAGGGAGGGACAGAAAAAATATCACTGGCATTTATGTTTTAAAACTGTTCTTGTGCTTTTAAATCATGATTATGCTCTAAATAAGCTGTTTAAAATATTTAAGAAACGTAGTGCCTGGCCACTGGCACTAGATGCTATGAGCAGTGATGCTGGCTGCCGTGACGGAGGTGAGGTGGGGGGGGGGGGGGTGTGTGTGTGTGTGTGTGTGTGGGGGGGTGTTGTTGCGAAACATACTAAACAGCATTTCTTGGGGTGAAAGTGCGTATGTGGTGTAGTCAAGCACTTTGCAGCCGAGACCTTCTTTAAAACTATCATTGTACCAATAACTACCCAAAGGTCACACTTATTTTAAGACAACAGAATAATGCAAATTCATTCATTCATTTCTGTAGCCACTTACTAGGGTTACCTGGAGCCTATTCTGCTCCGGAGCCAGGGTGTGTGAGGCAGGGACTCACCATGGGTGGAGAGCCGGCCCACAGCAAGGCAGACAGGAGGTGATCCCAGGATCCAAAGGTTTCATGCAAGTTAACATAAACAAACCAAATTGAGGGGTCTGGAGTAATACAAAAACACAAGCAACAGGAAATACCAAGATGTTTAGAATTACAAAAACATTACAAAGACCAGCACTGACCAAGAGTTTTATTAGAAAGAACCCGCAAACACAGACGGAGCTACAAAGGACAATGGGAAACACCTGAGCAGGGGAGGAGACACAGGGGAACAGGATAACAAGGAGGCGGAGCTAAGGCGGGCCAACTCACATGGATCAGGAAAACAAAGTCCAATGGAGAAGGTAATCAACAACAGATTAGAAGACAGGAGGAAGACGGAACATTACAAACAGCCACAGAAATAAAAACAGATTAAAGACAGTGGCATCTACTATTGTACTAAATAACTTATCGAACCAAAGTGGAACTCCTCAGTACATACAGAATCTATCGACATAGAAAACAAAGACTGTAAGGCTTTATTCTTTATTCTGGGCACTTTTTGCTCTACAGTAAGATCAGTACAATATAAGTTTGATTAAAATGTAAATGAATATGCATTGATCAGCCACAGCATTCCTACCACTGGATCTCAGTACACTGGCACCTCTCAAGAGCTACAGTCAGTTCTTGAAGTTGATTTGTTTGCAGGCAAGTGTAAGGATCTGAGTGACTGAGTGACACGGCTCAAATTGTGATAGCTGGGTCAAAGCATCTCCAAAATACCAAGTCATGTGGTGTGTTCCTGGTATGTAGTGGTTAGTACCAGTATCTACCAAAAGTGGTGAACCGGAGACAAGCTCATGGGCACCCAAGACTTAATTACATTTACATTTACATTTACGGCATTTAGCTGACGCTCTTATCCAGAGCGACGTACATCAGTGCTTAAGAATTCCACGACTGTTTCTTACCTGAAAAACAGCTTAAATCTGAGTCAACTATTTAAGATACTGCAGTCAGAGCATCTATACAACAACTGTCACATAATAACTAGCCAACTCCTAACCCAGCAATACATAAGCCATAGAGAAGAATGTAAGTCAAGGAAATTTATTTATTAATTTTTTTAAAATAAGAAATAAGTAAGCAGCAGGAAAGAGATTAATTAATAACAGAAAGCTGCTATAGCACAGATAGCTTATAAAATTAATTCTGACTAGGACAGAAAGCTGTCAGTGGACGAGACCCAGACTTCACAGGCACCAGATTTGAAAGTAGCCAATCCGAGAACGTTATTTCTTTCTCATTGCTGCTGATTGCCTGCTGTCCTGTGTCCAGAATTTCCCCACAGAGCATCTCAAGTGTTCTTGTGTTTTTCGTTTTGTTCTTCTTAAAGCCCTGCATTTTTATTACTAAATGTTAGATGCTGTTCACTATTTTTAGAACAGGCTACTCATGTGGTCCATGGGGGCACCCTGGTTTACACTATAAAAATAGGCATTTTTTTTAGACCACATCACAACAAGGTGCTCTGGGAAAGTAACCCCGGCGCTAAGCAGGGATTTACTGTGCTTCAATTGAAATGACACGGCCCATTAGCGTACACATTGTCTTTACTTTATAAAAAGGAAAAAGGAACCGGTGTAGCCAGTAGAAACAGCTGTCTTGAATCTTTATGAATAAAATATAAACCTTTCTGGAAAAAAATCTTTTTTCAGCACAAGATTTTTTTTTCCTATCAGTTTTATATTTGGCGAAACTATATTTTTTCATTTAGTTGATGATGTTGCACTGCTTAAACACAAAGCTGGACAGTCAGCTGTGTCAGGAAGCACACATGCGCAAATGATGTAAAAGAACAGGCAAGTATTGTTTATATAGAGGCAGTTTATGTTTAAAAGCACTGTACATGATTAATATTATTCTCTGAGCAGTATGTGTGGAACAAAAGTAATGCCATTTCAGTAACTGTAATGGAGGTGAGAAAGCTGGGACACATTCCACTTCTTTGTAACACTAATCATGTTACTGTAGCACATTTGTACACTCAGCACTGTCCTCAAAAGTACAAATCCTTCCAAACTGTACTGAAGCAAATGTACCTGAACAAGTTACTACCCACCTCTGGTCTTAAAGCTGTCTGATTCCATTCCACAGGGCATTTCTACATACACAAGTTTTCATCTCAGTCATGTCTTTGTTTAGTTTGTGTAATTCACTGTGTTCTTTCACAGCCAGCGATGGAAGACTCAGTCAGCTCTTTGTATGATTATAGTTAATGTAGTTTCACACAGCCCTCAAAACAAGCTGCCCAGATATGAATGGGATAATTTAATTCTGAAAAAAATCTGACAGGAGTTCTAGACACTTATAAAACAATGCGCTTCACTCTCTTTATTTGGCATGTGCCTTCATGTGTCTGAATCTAAGCCATTGTAATAGATTGCAGTAACAACACAGTCATCACTGAGAAACACACAAGAGGAGCAATTAAGCACAGCTGAATAGAATAAATATGTACAAAGAATTGTTAATTAGAGTGTGTAGTGGAAGAAATAGACGTCTGAAACCAAGCACGCTCAGATCTCAAGATGTTCACTAAAATGCAGTGAACAAATACAGGAGTGTCCTTGAGTCTCATGTCCACTGCAGTATGAGTGCTTCTATTCCAGGGATTTCTAGGGGAAACAACATCACTCATGAAACATTCAGACGACCCACAGCAGAACTGGAGTAGGCATCTATCCACAGTACTAATGTCAAAGTCAAAACCCTAAGGGCCAGTGTCCCACACTTGGATTAAGCTGCTTTTGAGTACATTGCAAAAATGGTGGTAATTTGCCTTTTAAAAAACACTGAAGTCTGGGTTTAGGCTAAATCTGGATCTGGGAAACTGTCCCGAGGAGTTATATCAGAAGATCTTGGAGCAGACAAATGGAGGATAATTAATAGGCCTAAGCTCTGGACATGGAAAGAGCACCTGCCAAAGAGAAAGTCCCCCCATTAATCTCCTCTGGAATCGTTTTGAGCCCATTAAGCCTTCCACCAGCTACTGCCAAGATATGCTTATGAAACAAGTTTGTGCTTATCAATGCAAATCTTAATGGTAACTAATATTATCATGCATTTTGGTTAAAGAGGCTCAGATGTTCCTGGAGGAACTGCGATTTTAGTTGGCTGCACCTCAGTCAACCTTGGCCATGTTGCACTTGAGCTTCCAGCTGAACTGGACCAGGCCCAGAAACGGTCAGTAAACCCAAACAGATTTATACACACCATGAGAGATAAGAGTTACATTAAAGCGCACCAGACGGACCACTCCCTGGCTCTTAAAACTGAGGAAATCACTGTGATCCAAACTTAAATACTCTCAGTGGGGAATGTGTATTCGAATTGCTTTCTGAATGAAGCAATTATGCACTATTGAGTTGAGAGAAACAATACGACTCGAAAGCAAGTGCCAGTCAATTGATTTCATTGCACACAAATAAATAAAAGAGTTCACAACTAAAGCTTGCAGAACTGCTCATGAAGCGTAAAACTTCTTTATTCCAAGCAAAATTCAGTGAAGTGTTATTTTTCTGGTAAAAACAGACAGATTCCTCCCTACTGATTATTTCCAGATGTTTAGAAATGTAGGCTGCTACATCCTGAAATGTCCGTTCCTTGCTATCTCTGATGCTGCGTCCATTCTCCTGATAAAGTTCTATCCTTACTAGTATATTCAGATAAGTGACGGCGATCCAGAGGCCCACACTTCCCTCTATTGCTGAATGTTCTGTAGAGGAAATGTTTGAGGATGTGCTTCAGAAGCCTCCTCACAGATGCCGGTGAGGAAGAACTAAACAAGAAAATGGATCAGATCAGGAACAATGAAGATAACGCAGCATACATTCGTGTTGTTTCTATTGTGGGGGATGAAAAACTGACCTGCACAGTATATTTTCACCTGACAGAACACGTCTTTACACATCCCAACTCTGACATAAACGTTTGTGTATTCACCAGAGTGTTAGATTCAGTGGAACAAGGAAATCCAGCTTTTGGACCATTTGATGACATCTGTCTCATAGGTCCCCAAAAGCAATTCGTAATAGATTCTCCATATGATTTTGCCTTTTACTAGTCACAATACAAAACAGCAATACATTCTCTTCCGTCTGCTACCTGCATTTAGACTAAGATTTAAGTAAAGACCTGGATATCTGGCACTACAGTCCCAAATGTTTTACAAATCGCCACAGATCTCAAAAATAATAAAAACACGGAGATGGTGACAAACAGCCATGACGAGGGCGACACTCCCCCACCCCTAGCTACATCCTGAACCACCACCACCCCTGACACCCCCCTTATTAAACTGAACCCAAACCACTCAATAATCTAGCACCCAAATGTTTCAAGATCTCAGCATCGCCTTTGGTATGTACCATACACATCCAGACACCCCCCACATTCAGTGAGTCAAAAACTTTGGTGCACCAATCGCTGACACACGTGTTCAATTCTGTACACAGCTTGTATAATCTCCAAAGAGAGACACTGGGAATACAACTGGATGTTTTGGATCTATAGTGCATTTTAACATTAAAATGATCGGTACCTCAGATATTCCAGAAATGTCACAGAGGTCAAGGTTATCCAGACAGAAATGTGTGTTGCAGTTAAATTTATTTCAGTATATTTTTCAACATACTTTCTTTTTGTTTCTCCTTAAGGCTAAGACCAGGTGAACAAGTGCAAAAACTGGAGGACAGTAACTCAGGCAGTGCTATTTCTTAATATCAGCAATGAAATCTAGTGTTATTGTTGTACAGAATGTATTTTCAAGCAGCATACACACACACACACACACACACACACACACACACACACACACACACACACACACACACACACATATATATATATATATATATATATATATTAGTAAAAGGATTTTCAGAGCACCTTAAGAAACCAGTTTAAACTCCACACTCACATGTATGTGCAGGTTTGACTAAAGTGTTTATTGCTGTTATCTCAGCCTTGAAGCTAGGTCATAGGATGATGGGCCTTGCATAAACGCTGAATTAAAGATATAATCTCATGTCTTATCTGTGATTATACTGAACAGCCTCTCAGACTGCTGCATAAGGAAACCTGTGAGAGTCTAAGAAGTGCAGTGGTTACTAATGGTGAAGAAAAATGTTTTTTTTTAATAAAGAAGGCAGTTATTCAAGAAATAAAGAAACACAATATTACAATGTGTAGATGCAATTTAATAATAATGTATAAGCAATCCAGTATAAATAATTTAAGGAAATGTGCAAATATACAAGGGCCATGCAAGCACTTTTAACACAAGCCTTAAATCTTTACTCCAAGGCAATCCTGCCCCCTGCTGGACAATCATAGTACTTGCATTTCCATCAAGGATTTAGTATTTTATTAAATGTTGAACAATATAAATGAGACAAAATGATTAATATAAAATTCTGCTACATTAACTCATACTTAGGAATGTTTCGTCCTTCAGTCAAGGTACTGTTACGTGGATGTTCCTACTGTGACAATTGAACCTGACACTGTTGTATGTACCTACTAAATTATTATATTAAGATAAATACAGGTTATGTTGTGATATTCTGTCTACACAAAGACACTTGTAATAAAATAGGTGGTCAGTATTGTGGCCCAGAAGGTCGCACATACCGACTCTGCCCCTGAATCTGTGCCATCAGTGAAGATTTTGTCATGGACATAGGTGATAATGTACCATGCTCCTGTATACGCTTCTTCACAGGTGCCCTGGATCTGCTCCTCAGGCAGCAAGAATCCAAATTCATTTTTGTCGCGCAACTCAAACGTGTAAGAGAAAGGTATCCCAGCCAGCCGCGCCCAGTCTTGAGAGGATCCAGAAAATTCATCTGATTGCAGAGACAAGAGACAAGTTGCATTCAACTGTAGCATATGTAAAATATATAAATGGAAGCAGGACAATAATTAGCTGAAACTAACAAAGTATCTCTGTCGGAGTTCCTGCTTCATACTCCAGCCCATGAACAGCAGTCATGGCCTTCGCGGCTCCTATACCTACTTCCATCTATAAAAGTGAAATACAGTTAGTAAAACATGGTTCACACAAGTTGAATATGGTTTACAAAAAGATAAATGTATTTTTCTCACCAGTTCATCATGATTGGGTGCTGCGACATGCGGGTGCCCGTATGGATACAGAACCTGTTGTCCGTATGAATGGATTGTGAGATAGCAGACGATTTCATCTGTCCTGTTCTGCACAAACTCAGTCACAGCCTGGGCCTCTTTCTCAGACCCCGGCGAAGGACCACAGTACGTGTTGGTGCAACAGTCAGTAGAGGATCCAACCACTGAAGCAATGACAAAGAGAAAGACTTTGTTAGAGTCGCTTTTTGGGAGGTAGAATTCGTTTCCAAATGAACTGTGTGGGAAACTCACGGCCCCAGTTTGCATTGAAGTTTCGGTTGAGATCGACACCCGGGCACGTACAGCCCGCGGGAGGAGGCGATCTGGACTTTCTCCACAGTCTAGTCTGTAAGTACGATCCATCAGCACATTTTGAGCAAGCAGAGAAAATTAAAGTGACAATTGATGGTATCATTTAAAACGAATAAGCAAATCCATATGAAAATGAAGCAAAAAGCTCACACTCTCATTGATCCAAGTGTACGCGTATCCATCGATGTTCAGCACTGGGGTCACATAGAAATCCAAGTTCTGAACCATTTGTTTCATTTTTTCATCTGTCCTGTATCTTTGCAGTACCTGTACAAGGCATAATGCAGCCATTGTGGTGTCTGAATACAAATAAAGAGCCCTAATAGCATTTTCATATTCTGTTATATTGCCAGTGAAAGGGACACCTCTTTAACAAACCACTGGCAAAAAGCAGGAGCGATCCATTCCCTGGCATGAATCCCACAGTCCATCCATACAGCCTTCTTCTGTTGGCCATTAGGGTTTGCTACTGAAATCTGTGAGCAGGCAAACACTCAGTACACCAAACTGAATTTACGGACATTTTTAATGTTTTTTTTATATTAAAGACTCAAAGATGGACTTATCTGTGTTGTGTTTTGTCAGCTTTGTTAGCATTTCTCATATTTCAATGTTAAATGTGAATAATTAACCTTTTTTTTAATACACTAGTTCAAAACAAGAATTATCAACAAAGGTGTAAAAATGAATCACTGCTTCATGATACACTGAGCTAAAGGTGATATGATTTAGTTTTGGCATGATAGGGTTTTTGGTAGGTGTTTTTACTTCACCACTGAGTAAATAGTTCCCATATTTGGGTATTCATTGTATTTTTATATACATCTGTTTAGAAACTGTGCAAAGATTGTCAGGAAAACAGTATTTGAGTTTTTCAGAGGACACTTATTTTCCTAAAACATGCAAATTCTCAATCAAAACAAGAAAATCGGTTTGGTGGGGGAATTTAACCTATAACGCATGAAATTTTGAAGAAAAAAATCTAATCTGTTCATGGTAAGATATCTTGGTAGCTTATGTTTTCTCACCTTCAGAAAAGTTATATTTCTGCCCTCAAACGTCTTTCCATAGACTTCAGAGGTCACTACCCCAGGGTTCTCCTTGACCACCTGTTCCATCCAGGTGTAGATCTATGGAAGTTTTATATTTATATTTTTATATATATATAAAATTAACACCAAGTTTATTGTTCTCCTTCATGGAGGGAGGATAAATGCAGAATCAACTTTCTCACCTCAGGCATGTTATGGTATTTTGTGTAATCATAATTTGCTCTACTTTGAAGCTCTGCTCTGCAAGCATTAAGCAACACCGTATACAACATTTTAAAGAGATCAAAGCTGAGATACAGAATAAAATTAGCTTTAAAGAAACAGATATTAAAGTTTTTCCTTTAAAAGGTAGATCCAGGTGTCTGACTGAAGAGTAAAAGTTCACAAAGCACTTACCTGGGCAAGAAACCTGCACAGCCACTGATGGACAGCAACAGAAATAGTATACTTGCACTGAACATGTTTTGTCTTTAATGACAAAACCAAACACAGACACACTTCTCTATCTCTGCTGGGGGGCACTTGAGTGTGGTTAACCATCTACTTCTGTCTTGTGCAAAGCTCCCACCCAGTTAACTGCGTCAATAAATGACTATTGCGTCATTAAACGGAACACAGGACATTCTGTGATTCCAAAATCATAAAGTCGACACAACTTTAATAACAGATAACACAAAGTCATAACACATCAGTTATTATATAACTTTATTACTAAGGAAGATCATGTTAGCCTTTGCAGTGTGCCCTGCAGACACACACTGACGTGGTTTTGCAAAGAAAGTTGTTTGTGAAAGTCCTCAAATACAATTCAATGACTACAACCAAATGTTTACTTTTTGTAAAAAGTTTATTAAAAAGGAATTTTGTCCACAGTAGTTAAGACTTTGGCACCCAAGACAAAAAAAAACAAAAAACACAAGTGTACATCCAAACATCACATTCTATCAAAATGCACTTATAAAGGGGATAAATAAAAAAAGAAAAACTTTGTCTAATATCATTAATACAGTGCTTCCCTCTGTTTCCTTATGGAAGCAGAGGCCACAAATTCAAACCAAACGACTAATTCAAAATGGGGTCAACATTAGACAATACAAAGATGCCCACAAGGCACAGAAACTTCCAATGTAAGACAGTGCTTGGGTTTTTTTGGAGAAGGTTACTGTCTGGATGTAGGCCATAAATTTGAGTCACAACACTCTTTAAAAAGTTAGTCTTACAGGCAAGAGAAAAACAC
>JBBPCW010000002.1:15278806-15294912 GCA_037974425.1 Phenacogrammus interruptus
ACACACACACACACACACACACACACACACACACACACACACACACACACACACACACACACACACACACAGAGAGACATGCAGTCTTTGGTCTCCACTGGTTCGCCTGATAAGAAGAAATGAAACTCTATTCAGAATGAAAGCTGGGGTCAGTATGCTTTTGCTAAGCAATGATGACTGTCATCACTATTTAGGGCAAATAAAAAGGACAAAGAAGCCTGTCCTGGTGAGTGAGGGAGCTTGTGTATCATGAGTGTGGTGTGGTGTGGTGTGGTGCCTGCGGGGGAATGGTGCGGAGGCAGCAGGACTTCAGAGTTCAGAGTGTAGATTGAGAGAAGCAGTGAAAGGCACTGAGGGGTATACAGTAAGTACAGTCTCTAGGGTATGCTCCTCTCCAGCACTGGGCGTAACGAAGACTTTTCTCAAGGGCTTTGGGCATCTGCTAGCAGGTCTGGTCTAAGGCACTCAATGGGACACTGGATGTTCTGTGATGAAGAAAAAGAAAGAAAACAAGCAAGAGATGGAGTGAGCGAGCACAAGAGAGAGAGAGAGCGAATTAATAACACAAGGACCTTAACGTGCACCAAGAAACTACAACTTGCTCATCTCTGGGGTTCAAGCTTACCAACTTCCGTAGGGCATTCTCTCGGAGGCGATCATACATGTCTGTGCGCACTGGAGGCTGAATGAGGTCCATGTCTACATCAGCCCCGGGACGACGACAGTTCTCACAGCGCCATCCCTGAAACAACAAAGAAGGTTTTTTTTGCTTTCATCTTAACTTTAGGTACCGCAGCATCCGTGCACACTGTACAATTCAGCACAACAGTAACGATGAGACATTAGAATCCTGTTTTCTATTGGCTGTATATACATTTAAAGAGTATGGGAGTTCCAAATAATGACTTGTCCTTTTACAGTCACAAACTTGCTTAATCACAGCGACATGAAAGTGTATGTCAAGCAGCATGATGATGAAGGGCGGTAAGCTTTACCTGTTGTCCACCATAGCAGGTACAGGTGCAGATGGCTCCGAGATACTCCTTCTGCCACTGGTTACCGACTTGGTACATCTTTCCTTCATCATAACATGTTGACTCATCTAAAACATCATTTTGAGAACATGTGCATCAAGTTACTGCTTGCTGTACAGAATAAAAGAAGCAGCATTCATGTTGCGGGTAGTTGGGCGTAATGGCTGGCATGACAAATTGGAGTAGAAAACAAACAACAAAAAAGCCCCATGTTGAAGTGAAAACAGGCAGTCTGATTACTCCACCACTGAGTAAATAGTTCCCATACATCTGTTTAGAAACTGTGCAAAGATTGTCAGGAAATGGTATTTGAGTTTTTCAGAGGACACTTATTTTCCTAAAGTATGCAAATTCTCAATCAAAACAAGTAAATCAGATTGGGAGGAAATTTAACATATAACGCATGAAATTTTGGGGGAAAAATCAAATCTGTTCATGGTAAGAGACACCCTTGGTAGCTTATGTTTTCTCACCTTCAGAAAAGTTATATTTCTGCCCTCAAATGTCTTTCTGTGCTGGCTGGCATGACAAATTGAAGTAGAAGACAAACAAAAAAAAAAAGCCCCATGTTGAAATGAACAGCAGTCTGATTTCTCATCACTCTGCCACTTCACTGCAAAGCCATTAGGGAGCCGTAATGCTTTCTGACAACTGAACTCGTGGTACCAGCTAATACCAGGCATTGATTTAATACCAGGACTCTGTTGAAATGTTTTGGAGTAGCAAAGTAACATGATGAACTGCTCAATGTTCAATAAGACAAAGGACTGAGGTTCGGATCAGTATGCCAGAACAATGCCTCTCTGTGTAAGTGTGAAGTGTTAAAGCTTACGTGGCTCGCATTTGAACTCTCCCTTTCCGTTGCCCAGACAAGTACAGCTCATCATGTGTCCATTCTCAGCATGGCGATCCCACTTCTCCCCAATACGGTAGTTGTGTCCGTTATCATGGCACCATTCTGTTTGTCCAGGCGGGTCGAGTGTGGGTAAGAAATTAGGAAAACAGCGCTTGGTCAGACTGTACCTCCACTTGCACAATACATGATTAACATATGAAATACAGTCACACATTTCTTCTCAGTGCAAGAACAGTGCAATACCTACAAGACCTTTATATGTTTTGAATTCATCCACCTCTCTTACACACACACACACACACACACACACACACACACACGTTAAAGCAGAACGTTAAGCCTGTCTTAGAGTTTGGTATCGTCTGGTTACAGTTTGACAATACAAATCTAAAACATATGGCACCTCCTATCATGTTCAGGAACTGACACGGACATGACAGGCAGGGACTAGCATGGGCAAAGCTAACACTATCAAAAGGTTCCTTCTCTTGTAAGCATTGGTGCATTTTCAAGAACCACCCCCCCTCCACCTTTGACAAGAAAAGACAAAATACATACAGTTTAACCATTTTTTTTTAAATGAAAAGTAACAGCTGCCCATGCTAGTGTGTGTTTTGGGGATTAGCATGTGTAAGTGCTGGATTAGTCACTCACTGGATGAATCACATCTGAAATGACCACTGCCTAGGCCAAGGCACCTGCACCACAGCTTAAACCCTGTCTCAGACATGCGCTCCCACTCAGTGCCCACCTCATGATAGGTGGCAGTGAAAGTGTCATAGCACACATCCCTGCCTATAGGGATAGCTGAGGGTCCAGGGACTGTAAAATATTTAAGAGGGAGATAATCAGACACATAGGAAAATGTACTTCTAAAGCAATAACTGAAAGTGGCATTCTTCACATTTCATGAGCAATGAAGTATGCGTTCTTTTAAAAGGGATGCTTAATGAATTGACTTGGAATAAAGTGTGCTTTACCAGAGTTTCCGACGGTCACCACTTCTTCCAGAACTTTCTGTTTGTGGTCTCCATTGACCGACTCTACAAGGATGTTATAAGAGGCTCCAGAGGTGAGACCGATCAGTGTAGCACTGGTGGAAGTGCCAGGAAGTTGCATCTAAAATGTGAGTTGGAAACACAGAAGGTTAATAAGCTGCCAGTTTATATAGTATACCTATCTTATACCTACACTAGTAGGCCATTTTACAATACAGTAAACCCCCGGTTTTACACGAGACTCGCGGATCCAGTCACACACAGGTTTTTTTGAGAACAAAACTGATCGTTTTACGCGGAAATATTCAAAACAACGCGGAACCTGCAAATATTCTCTGCTTTTTAAAAATGTTTTCGTGCCAATATGTTTTTTTTAAACTCATTTTAGTTCTTCTGGCTCTACGTGCATGGCCGTAGGGCTCTCTCTTACTCACTCTCTCTCTGTTTCTCTCTCTCTCTCTCTCTTACTCCCTCTCTCACTCTCTCTCTGTATCTCACTCTCTCTTTAGTTCGTGACTTTTCCGGAGCATCTCTCTGTCTCTGTCTCGTTTGTGACTTATCCAGAATGTGTGTCTCTCTCTCTCTCTCTCTCTCTGGTTCTGGAGCGCACGGATCATTTCTCTCTTACACTCTCTCTCTCTCTGTCTCTCTCGTTCGTAACTTTTCGGTATTTAAATCTCGGGTTTATCTTTACATTTTCTTTAAGGGTATTAAACTGTTTAAAATGGAATTAAAGTGTTCTGGGAGCACATCTGGGGGCATATTTAGGTTTTACACTATTAAAATTTTAAGGCATTTTTTGACCAAAACACAACAACGCAATTTTTCATTATACGCGGGTGCTCGTGTAACGTAACCCCCGCGAATTACGGGGGCTTAATGTATACCATAGACAAACACTGTATTTTGCTGATGTATGTGAAATGGCTAACTAGAATCTCACGGTATGTAATTCTGCTTAGCCAGAAGAAACTGGTTTCAAAGCCATGTGTAAGTACAAGTATGCTCACCTGGAAGGTCTTCTCGTCAATCTCTGTAATGGGACTGCAGGACACAACATATTCTGAGCTGTCCGGCACTGGCTGCCATGTGATGGTGGTCTGGGTCTGGGCTTCCTGAGGCAGGTCTGTCTCATTAAAAGGATACTCGAAAGCCAAGCCAGTCACTGGGCCTTCGCTCACCTTAACCACAGGCACTCTGTGGCCATCTGGCCCAGGAAGAGGGATGTAGACCAAAGGCTCACCATGATGTGGAGCCAGAGGTTGCTGCTGGCCACGAGTGCCATGGCCAAAGCTCTGGTACTCGGTGTAGATATGCTGGCCTTGCTGCCCAAGAGTGTCATGTTTGTTAGGGCCTACCAAATGAACATGATTGCTGTTTAAGCTCTCATCTTCAGGGACGTCCAGAATTTCCGGTTTGGGCCTGTGGGGAACTGGGAGCTGGGGGGATATATCTTCTAGTTCTAGCAAGAGAAGAGTTAGAAATAAGTGCATTTGGCAAAGAGTGTTAGGTGAAGTGCAGTAGCATGTCACTGCCAGCAAATCTACAGAATTAAAATGTATATTTAACCAAATCTACAGAATTAAAATGAAAACTGTAGAGAAGCATTGCATTTGTGACTTCTAAATTCTAAAGACATTCAAAAGACAGAGCACGATTCATTTCAGTGTTAAACAGTTCTAAAGAGCATGCATTTTGTTTGGGTTATGTATTAATAACTTGCACCAAAAATCTCTCCATATGTATACCTCTATTAAACAGAACACCAGTTATGTCTCTCAATAAGCACATTAAAGAACACATAGGTTAAAAAGACAAAAGACTCTTACGAGTTCTGGCCTTGCCCAGGAGTGGAGTGCTTCTTTGGGCATTGTTCAGAGCAACAATTCTGATGATGTACTCAGTGCCTGGTTTCAGACCTGCACTCAAAAAAATTTTTTAAAAAATTTGGCTTGTTAGCTGTGATAAAAAGCTGGAGGTATAATATAAAGGACAAAGATATGTCGCATTTGCAAAGGCACATTCAAACAAATGACACAGTGTAACCAGAAATAAAATAAAAGACATACAGAATGTTTCAGTGAGCTGATACAATTGAAGATGGAAAATAAACAAAGAAAGTAAAAGAGTGAGAGACAGGGATGGAAAGGGGACCGTACCAGTAATGATGGCTGAGGTTCTGCCAGAGAGGGGTCTCGGGAGAAGCTCTCGTGGGATGCTCCCGGCCACTTCATAAGTGATGTAGTATCCTGTGATAGGGCTACGGGGCGGCTCCCAGGAAAAGGAGATGGTGGTGGGAGTCAGGGATGTGAAACGGATATTCGTTGGAGGGCTGATCACTGGTTTAGCTAAAGACAAGGAAATATTCAATACTGAGTTGACAAGCTGAGCAACGTCGTAGAATAGGAAGATCTGGAGCAGCTACAGGTTACCGATCACTCGTATCTTGGTGTGAGATTTACCTGTTGTGGCAGTGAGAGTGAACGGCTCACTGCGGCCACTTCCGTTGAGGGTGTAAATATCAATTTTATAGGCTGTCCCTGGCTGCAAACCTACAGACAACAGGAAATCAATCAAGTGAGTTACAAAGGATCCTTTTACATATTTTAGTTACGCACACACATGGAATTATTCAGCTAATATTATTAAAATCTGTGAAGATAGAGGTTAAATCCCTAAAGATTTATTCATTTTACATTGCCATGATGTACCTAAATTCAACATGACAACTTTAACTTTGTTTATGTAAACATATTACTTCGTGTAGGCTATGCGGTCATTGATGGTCCTTAGGAATAGGTACCTTGCCCTTGGCTAGTGACTACATAAGATAATAATAGGACACTCATTTATTTGTTGTAATTATCAGCTGTAAGTTCAGTATTAGACTGTGACAATAATGATGTTTTTTAATCATATCATAAGAAAAACTAGGGAGCATGAAGTACCAGAGATGGTGTAGGTGCGGGAGTCTGATGGGATGGTCCTTTGAATGGGTGCGTGACCTCCAATGGTAGGTGTAGCCTCCACCAGGAAGCCAGAGATTGCCTCAGTCTTTGAACGCCAGGTGAGTGTGACAGAGGAGTCCTTCACGTTGGAGATTCGTACACGACGAGGAGGACTGATATCTACAAAACATGATATTACACAGTAAACCATTTAGTATATTGATATATAAGTGTTTTGCACAGTTGACATCTAGTGAAAGGTAAGAGAGTAATCGGCTTACTGTCAGGAGTGGTGACCTCGCCCTTGACTGGACGGCTGGTTAGAGAATTTTTCACAGCATAAACTTCTACTTCATACTCCGTGGCAGGCTGGAGAGGTGGGGGGTGGAGAGAGGGAGAGAGAGAAGGAGAAAGAGGGAGAATGAGAATATGAGACCACAAGTCTCTTATTCACCAACATATTCTGGCACAACCTTCATCTTTCATATCCCCACAAGCCTAAATGACAAGCCTGGCATTGTGCATGTGGTCGTCCTAGTTATGAGTATTACTGGTCTCAGACCACAAGCCACAGTCACAGCTGCTGCTAGCACAAAGGTTCTTGTTAAGGATCAGCAAGGTCAATGCTGTGGATGTCTTAAAACATGCAAAGCAGATGTTCAAAATATTTCAGCAGGAATAGCTTCTCAGAACTAGCATAAACATTTACAGTATATAAGGCCCAAATGCCACAGTGAAAATGCAACGATGAACATAAGAATTCCTGAGATGATACCCTTGAATCTCATTTAAGAATACTCTCTAAAGAGAAAGAGACGGTTATTCACCATAAGTCCAGTGGCGTGGTACTGGGTTGAGTCAGGTGCAATGTGGACTTCTTTAGTAGGACCATTCTTGTTCTTAGGAGTGATGGCCACACGGTAGCCAGTCAGCTGGACATGTGCTGCTGAATGCCAGGACAGTGTGAAGGAACTAGAACCAACCTGAGAGAACTGGAGATTGCTGGGGCCAGGAATAGCTAGAAAGATGGAAAAAGAAAGAGGGATCAAAATCATACATATTTAAAATTGTTTTCTAAATAAAAAAAAATAAAAAAAACCACATTTATATCTAACATTTAAAACATATAAAAGTACCTGTGGTCTGTGTGCCCACCAGTGGGGGGCTGGGGGTGCGGTCATGCAGGGCGATGACTTTAACTGTGTACTCTGTGCCAGGTCGAAGACCGCGCAGCACAGCAGACTCATCCTCACCATGAGGGGCAGGGAACAGCTCATTCTCACCCTCCTCTGCACTGGAATACAGCACTTTGTATGAGGTTACCTGGCCGTCCGGACTTTCCCAAGAGATACGCATAGAAGTAGAATCCACGTCAGAGAATGTCAAGTCTTTGGGTTTGTCGACAGCTGTAAGGAACCGTGCAAAGGAAGGGAGAAATTAAGTCCATAATATTTTACTGGGGTGTGTGTGGGTATGTGTGTGTTATCAGTTAGTTTCCAGATCAGTTATAGGTGAGCTATAAAGTAAAATTATCCATATTTATACCAATAGCACTTATATAAATATACATATATACATACACGTATAAAAGAGCCAGTTTATACTAAAAATGCAAACTGAAGGACTTTACTGTGAGCTGGAGCACAAAGCATGATTTTAATGTTTATTTTTAATACATTATGCATCTGTAGAAACAACACTTAATACTAATTAACAAATGACAGGAGGCAATGTTAAAAACAAAAAAACAAAAAACTATGGTTACTCACTTGTAATTACAGTCTCTACCAGTGGAGGGCTCTCTCCATCCTGGCCCAGTGCAAAAACACTCAGAGTATATTCTGCTGTTGGCATCAGCCCAGAGAACGTCATCTCTGTCTGATCTGCAAAAATCGCAGTAAAATAATCGCTGCATCAACAAAGCTGTGACTCTTTTCCATGTTTATAACATAAAAGACCTCCAACATGGCCAGAAAGTTCACATGTGGACTAGGAGCGTAGGTATATGAATCATGCATGCTGTAGTTCACCTGGAGCGACCACCTCAGAGAAAGTGGGCCCTTGTCCATTGCGAGGGGTTCCAGTGATGCGGTATCCGGTAACAGGGCCCACTGCAGGGGTCCAGCGCACAGTGATAGTATTGTCCTTCACATCAGTCACTTCCATTTCAGATGGGGACTCGATATCTACAGAAAAAACACCAGATAATTAATTCTTCTCTGTCCTTGTTCTTTCAGTTCTTTCGGTTCTGTTCAGTTCTTTCAATAACTGCTGTTATTTATTTATTTTTAATGGAGCATAAGCTCTCGCAGCACTCGCGACACCGGAGCCACTGTCCTGAATATCGAGCTTCGGAGTTTTGGCTTCTTTATCTATTTAAGCGATGGGTTTTCTCCACTGTTCTCAGACCTGTTTTAGCTACTATTAGTGAGTGAGACCCTTCATGATACACTACTGACTTCCAATCTTAGAACCCCCGTTCTATTCCCATCTTTTTAAAAATTTTAAATGTACTATTACTAGCCTATTATTGTGCCCAATTATTATTATTATTACTATTATCATTATTACTATTATAGGATGTGCCAGGCAACAAGAAGCCTTTTTGCAGATCTCGTCTTTGTTTTGGGACATTAAAAGCCTTTGAGACTGATGTGGCACTGAATGCTGGGGAATTATTATCTCTTACTATTAAGTTTGGCCTCTTGAACAAGCATCGAGAAACAGCTCCCAGCCAGAAGCCACTCCGCAGCCGTCAGTGTTTAAGAGAACTGCCGAATCCATAATGTTTATTTATATTTCTTAGGAAAAATAATTAAATCATAATTAAACCAAAGAAAAAGAGCCATTCCAGAACTGTGTCTGCCGAAGCTTGTTCAGCTCCACCCCTCCTTTCCCATTTTCCCCCTTCAGATCTGCATCAATCTCATTATTAACCTTTAGCGCACTCAGTTAACGGAATACCGTCATAGAGATGGCTGAACATCAATCAAGTCATACTGGACTGCAAATGTTACAGGAGTTAGTACCTGTTTTATGGGTGACGTGAATGGGTGTGCTGAAGGCAGGGCTGTCCCCTCTGCCTGTTACGGCATACACAGTGATTGTGTAGTCAGTGCCTGGACGCAGACCCTGTATGGTGGCAGTGGTCTGGGAGCCTGGAACAGTGAACTCTATTGGCAAGTCATGACCACCTGATGGAGAAAAACATTTCAGGAGTTACATAACAAAAAGTACAGTCATCAAATGACTACTGACAAAAGGAACTGGCCTATGCTTTGGCGAGTTACAATTACATGACCCATGAACACCAGAATATAGCACAGAAACTACATACATACATTAGAAGAATGTCTTTAACTAGTTAAACAAATATTTACATGCAGAAAGACTATAACTATAAAAACAAAATAAAGTTATAGTATATAATTTTTCTACCTGACTCTCCATGTGTGATCCGGTAGTACCTCACAGTAACAGAAGGAGCATCCCAGCGGATTGTGATGCTAGTTGGTGTAGAAGAAGTGACCTCCAAATCAGTAGGGGCATCGGAGACTAGAAATCGGATAAAGCAAGACACCTTTTTTAGTTAGAGTTAAATAACAGGTAAATGATAAGATAAACAAAGAACAACAAGGCACAAATCTATAGGTAAGGTTCTACTACAACTTTAAAATTGACTTTGCTCCGTGGATTGTGTGATATGGTTGTTAAGCTGGGTTTGGTGGCTGGGAAACTCTGGACCTTAAAGACCAAATTCCTGCGCAGGATTTTCCTGCTCAGACACACTTTAATCAACTCATCAGTTAATTTGTAGGTTTGGAGGGCATGTTCGGGCAGGGAAGTCAGCAAACTATGCCGAACTTCTGACTCTGGCTCTCAACACCTGCTCTACATAAAATGGTTACGCTTAAGCCTTCATTAGCCTGTCCTACTCAAATATCTATACAGAAACAATGAAGACAGATACAGCAGTATGCACAGACAGACAGAACAGTAACATACTAGTGGACTGGGTTCCAGTAAGTGGTTGGCTCTCGTGGGAGCCACTAACAGCATATATGCTGATGATGTACTCCGTCTCAGGGGTAAGACCGGTCAGTGTTAAGTGGCTTCTGGAAGGGGGTAGCCTCTCCTCCTTAGAGCGGCCTCCACTTGTCATTTGATAGCGTATACGATATCCAGAGATGACGGCCTGAGGAGGCAGCCAATGCACGGTGAAGGAGTTTGTGTTGATCTCAGAGAAACGTAGGCCAACTGGGGAATCCAGTACTGTAGCACAAAGATAAAATAGAAAGAACTGGGTCAAACTAAAAGAAAATGGCTGTTCACACATCCACCAAATCTGAGAGAATTACATATTACACTTTCCACAATAAAGACTCACCTGTTCTCTGAGTGCTGACAACAGGTGAGCTCTCTCTTTCTTCATAGACACAGAACACACTCACCAGGTACTCAGTGTTGGGCAGCAGGTCTGCAGACACACAAGCAAAGAGATAAGAGAATAAGAACAACAAATAATATCAAGAACAACAATAACGATCTGGAAGAAGCTTACTTACGGCGAAGGACAACACTGTGGGAGTTTCCATCCACATTGCGCTCAATAATGTCATCCTCGTCATCAACTGGGTGATAGCGAATGACGTAGTGGTCAATCTCACCCGGCCTAGGGACACTGGGGGCAGTCCAGCTCACAGTCATATTATCAGTGTTAATGTTACTGAATGACAGATGAGTCGGAGCAGGAACAGCTGGGAAAGAAGGTGAAAAATAAAATCAAAAAAGGATTGTTTTAACATAAAATGCAGAAAAGTCACGAGTGAAACTGGTTTTCATGCATCATTACATCAACAATACAGTAACCCCTCAGTTTTACGCGGATCTGGATTTACTTTATCTTTAAGGGTAATGCAGTTTAAAATGACATTAAAGTGTTCTGGGGCATATTTAAGGTTTTTCACTATACGCAGGTGCTCTTGGAACATAACTGGGTGTTTTATATATTATATGTGTGTGTGGGTGTGTGTTTGTAAAAGAACATTTTATGTACGTGTATGTAATACATGATATATTGTATGTTATAACGCAGTCATGCTTACCTGTCTGCTGTGTGATGGTGGTTGGCTCACTCTCTCCATTCTCCGTCACGGTGATGATACTGATGTCATAGTCAATACCAGGTTCAAGGCCGAACACAGTGTAGAAACCTGTAGTGGGCTCCACAAACTCCTCAAAGATAGGAACGCTTTCACCCGCAGCCATCACCGTAATGCGGTAGCCCGTTATGGCAGTGGAATTAAGAGGACTCCAGGTAAGACCAATCGTAGAATCAGTAACATTGATATAGCGGAGGTCTGTTAGCTGGGGCACGTCTACAGTGTTAACAGCGCAGATAGGAAGGGTAGTCCAGGCAATGAGATGAGACAGAAAGGAAAGAATTAAACAACACACATCTCATGGTTCTGGATGTACAAAGTGAGAGTAAACCATGGCACAAGGCATTATTGCTAAGTGATATGAAAACAGTACCATTAATAAAAAGGTTTTAATCAGAATTTACAATAAAGTAAGTCAAAACCCTACTCCATTGAATATATTAATGGTAATGTCACATCACTTTTTTATATCACAGTAATGTTAGTTCATTTTCCATGTCTTTCAGCAAAAAAAGACATCATAAAGTCTGATTTATGGTCAACTTCTGAATAATACATAATGTTGATTAATGAACCGCTGCATCCATCAACATTTGTAATGTTAAGTAGTTATAGTACGAAATCAAGTTGGCACTCATAATGGTTTTATTTTGCACAGAATATTCGTAACACATACCCGGAGTGACTGTGGTGGAGATGGGTACACTCTCCATACCATCCTTCACTGTAAACACACTGACATTGTACTCTATTCCGGGGCTCAGGTTCTCCAGAGTGCACGAGGTCTGGCCTGCCTTTACAAACTCTTCTACGGAGTTGCCCTGTTGCCCCTTAGTGGGAGTGCATGCCACTCTGTAGCCTGTGATGTCTGAAGAGTGAGAGAAATTGTTACAAAAGGCTCAAATAGAAAAAAAGCATCGGATAAAGAAAACCATTACCCTTCATAAATCTCTCCCATTTGCAATAGTTGTAATAGTGCTTTTCCACTATGCCAACAAACAGCTAACAGATTTGTAACCACACTGTGATGTTTGACACTATCCAGTGGAAAAGAACTAAAAAGCTATATATAACCCTCATGCAATAAAAGAGAGAGAAACCTTGCAAAGCAAAGCGTAACGCGGTAGCCCGTTATGGCAGTGGAATTAAGAGGACTCCAGGTAAGACCAATCGTAGAATCAGTAACATTGATATAGCGGAGGTCTGTTAGCTGGGGCACGCCTTCAGTGTTATAGTGCAGATAGGAAGGGTAGTCCAGACACAGACATAAGGCAGAAAGGAAACCACACTGTGCGTACCTGGGGTATTAGCTTCATTCCAATGAACCGTCAGCTCCCCAGTGTTTGGGTTAGTCTCCAAGTTGAGATCAGTAGGTGGAGATAAACCTGAAATGTGAAAGATACTTTCATAACATGCCAGTATCTGCAGCCCTTGGCTAACAAACATGTGCTACACTAAAAAATATTTTTCCTGTGAACAAAAGCAGGACATGCTGTCTCTGCAGTCTTACGTGTGGTGACCCGGCGCGTGATGGGGCTACCATGCCCGTGACCATTGATTACTGGCTGGACACTGTAGGTATACTCCACTCCAGGGGTCAGACCTGAGATATAGATGCTGCCTGATTCGGAGGTTACCTCCCTGGGGGCCTCTCCACCTTGACTGGGCCTTACTGTCATCTGAGGGGAGACATTATAAAGTAAGAAGCGGAGTATGTTAAAGTTAACCTACAGGGGAACGGTGAACATGGTATTTTCAAATTAGGTAACAATATCCATATCTGTCATGTCCACATCTTTGCTATGATTGAAGAAAGAATACCTTGTATCCAATTTTTGGCACAGGACTCCAGGAGATGACGATGGAGGTGTCTGTGACATCAGTGTTGAAACGAGGAGCACTACCCATTGGCAAGGCTACAAGGGGACAGTAAAGAAACCCAATGCTAAGTTTAGAGGAAAGCAAAAAACAGCATAATCCTTGTCCAATGAATTATGTGAACAATCCAAAAGAACCAGAAACATTTTCCTTTCTGGGTCAAACCACGACTTGCATCTGGATTGGATTCTGATAAGAATTTAACCACATGCATTTAAACTTGGTAATCAAATGCATATTCATTCAGTTATACTAAAGTGCTACATGGTTCAAAACAAACCCATAACACAACAATGACATCCAGTGAATAATGGTAAGGTGAAGTAAGGTAATTAACCAAACAGGGGGTGGTCCCTTCCCCATGACAGCAACAGTAAGAGGAGGTGTCACCACAGTGTTGGGAGTTGTGGTTGGAGAAGATGGATGTATTTACACTTGTATAACATATGGCTGAAATCCTCAAAACACATCCTGAAGTGGTTTGAGCAATCGGATATAAATCCGTTTCAAATGTGTTGTGTGTGTACTGATATTTGAAATTCTATGCAGAGAATCTCTATGCTCACAAAATCATGACACAATATGCATAAACTGAACGGTTATTAAACTGTTGCATGGAGTTTAAAACTCACAGGTCCTGAAGGTTGTGACAGCTCCTTCGCTGATAACATTGTTCTTTTCCGAGTGCAGCGTGGCCGTGTATGCTGTATCTGGCTGCAAGTTCAACAGAGTGTACTGGGTCAAGCGGGCAGGGATCCGCAGCTGTTTGGGGCTCGAGCCCTCCACGGTCAGGAAGAGCCTGTAACCTGTGACCTGAGCTCTGGGAGCTGACCAGATGATCAAAGCACTGTCCTCAGTCACATTGGACAAGCGAATGTTGGTGGGAGTATCAGGTTCTGCACAAATAAAAGAGGAAAGATTAAATACTCTAAGGTCTAACCATGAAAGATGGAGTGGAAATTATAGGATATGGCATCTTTCTAAATGAATGACAACATGCAACATCAGGCGAACTCAAAACGAGGTGTGCGACTGACATTGTGCTGAGAGCAAATACATTGTTGGTTGCATTTTATGTTAAAATAACAATCTCTATAATACAACCACTTATTTTTTGGGGGGTATCCACATTGGCGCCACGCCACTATTTCTTGTTCTACTTACTGGTAGCCTGCTCTCCAACCAGAGGTTCGCTCTCCTCTCCTCCCTTGAGGGCAAAGATAAAGAAACGATAGAGGGTTCCCGGATGCAGGGGGTTAACCTCAGCATAGGCGTTGCGAGTGACAGGGAGCTGCGTCTCTCGTTCGGTCAAACCATCAGAGCCCACCTGTGCTACAGAGACACGGAACCCTGACACTTCTGTTGGAGGGCCAGTCCAGGTGATGGTGATTTTTGAGTCAGAAACTTCATAGAACTGCAGGTCGGTCGGAGACGGGATTTCCTCTGTGGTTAGAGAGAGTGGCAACATGGTCAGATACAATGACAATGTCAGATTAAAGACTGTAAATGATACTGTAAACAGTCCAGAATGGAATTCTGTAATGGAAGTGAAGAGCTGGAGAACTAAACTAGAACTAAACACGAATTACCTCTCAAAATCCTAAAGTATAAATAATGTAAAAAAATGTAGTTCCATTTTTAAACACTACACTTTCTCCAAACAAGGTCTTAACCCTCAACCTGTAATTTCTGTGTGTTTATGGTACAATAAAACTCTCCCAACTGAAGAAAAGAATTTAAACACACCACTGGTGTCATCAATTCAAAAACACTACTGGAACAAACATCTGAAGAGAGCATTACCTTTCAATGCTAGGAAGAAAACGGCAAATGGCATGAGTACTTTGTAAGGCAAACTTTGCACCACTAAAGATAAAGAGTCTTTTCTAGTATAACAAATTACCATATTAGGATGCACACTTGCTAGCTGACCAATAATGGTGATTAAATCTCAGATTTGCCAGAAAAAATATCTGACAAAAGTAAGAGAGACATTTACTGTTTCCAATCCAGTTTTCTACTGAATTTTAATCAAATTGCAACACTTGCCTGTTTATTAAAATGCTTTAAAAGCATCACGAGGAATATCTATAAGGGGCTGTGTGACAGACAGAAGAGTTTATCCTCATGGTGTTTCGATTAAAAGGAAAAAAAAACTTGGAACTTAACCTTCTACAAAAGGTCCTGAAATCCTCTACAAAGAGATAATCCAAACTTGATCTGGATCCAAAATAAATAATTCCCCACTTCACGGAGCTTGTCCAGCACTCCCTTGGGTATATCAGTTCACTAGTTGGATTGTTTGTGGTGTATTGTAAGTGTCAAGTCTCCCACAGATGTGTTATAACCACATACCTGGCAGTGGCTCTCCTGCAGTGTTGACCTGCACAAACACTGGCTCACTCTCCAGGTTCTCCTCCACAGCGTAGATGCTTATGTTGTACAGCAGGCCTGGTCTAAGGTCACTTAAGGTCACAGCAGTTGCTGTGTCAGGCAGAGTCAGCTCAGTGCTGCCAGAGCTGCCCTCAATGGATGGAGTGTAAACCACACGATAACCTATAGACACAAAATTGTCCATTTCAAATGTTTGATCACCTGCGTGACATTACACATGATTTACATTTGAAGCACACAATGCACACCTGTGATTGGAGCCACAGGCTTAGACCAGCTGACTCTGATCGAGGTCTCACCCACATCCTCCACCTCGTGATCTGTGGGAGCATCTGGGGCTGTAGTGAGAGAGATGAGAAGATAAGACTATGCAATACTAGTAGTTAATAGCATATTATAAATCAAAAATTAATTGAGATTCACAAAGAAAATTAGTATCTGTATGCATGTCTGTGTGTGCATTAGGGCTGTTAAAAATATCGTGTTAGCTATTTACGTTAATTTATTTTCTATAACGCTTTAAAATAAATTGATCGCGCGATTAATTTGAAAATTAAATGCCCCACTGCATTGCAGTACCACACAATCAGTGGGGGCAGTATTGCGCTACGTTGGCGACCAGCATGCCAAGAGAAGAAGCCACTTTATGTGGCCAATGCTGCTGCTCAGTCTAGCTAGTGACGGAAGATAAACACACGCTGTTAAATGGACAATTTTGCTTCAAGTTACTACCAGAGGGGGATTTGTACCAGACAAGGGTAATATGTGTGCTTTTCAAAAGTGAATTCAATTACCACTGAAGCACGACATCACTATCATATAACCTCAAGGCGAAG
>JBBPCW010000002.1:15299422-15311748 GCA_037974425.1 Phenacogrammus interruptus
GCGGCTTATGTATGAACAAAACTGGATTTTCCCCTATTTTTAGCTTGTGCGGCTAATAGTCCGGTGCGCCTTATAGTGCGGAAAATACTGTAGTTTCGCAACCTCGGTTTTCTTCCGACAAAGAATAAAAAATATCGAACACATTTTTTATTGATAACGATCACGTGTCTATTGCAATACGTATCATTATATTGCCCAGCCCTACTACATGTTCCTCTCAAACTTACCAATGGCATCACACTTCCAGCGTCCACGACCCTGGCCAAAGCAGGTGCAGTTCATCATGTAGCCCTCATCATGGCGCTTAGTGAAGGTTTGGTTTACCTCATATGTTAGACCATCTACAACACACTGGTCTGAAAAAAGCCATAGAATTAATATACTATAAAACCATATCAAATCACAAACAGTTCTTGGGACAAACCATCAATTATGTTTAAAATGTGAAGACTCCTTACACCGTTAAACAATGTTTACATTTTCAGCATTTAGCTGAAGCTGAAGTTTACATCAGTGCTCCAGTAGTGGCTTCACTCAAAGAATGTCCTACTTTATGAGGGCAGGGTGAACCTACCTTTAAGCTGTGAATAGGCAATACAGCTCCACTCTCCACGGCCATTCCCTACACATGTGCAGCGCATCATGTGACCCAGAACATCATGCTGTTTGTCCCACTGATCCCCCACACGATACATCACTCCATCACTGGTGGTGCATACTTCCTCATGGGCTAAAAGAGAAGTCATTAATACTGGTGATGAGTGCCTCAGAGAACACTGAAGTTCTTAAGACCTCGATTAACAGGAGGGCTAATTATTCCCCCTCTGCTGGGACAAATAAAAAAATGTCTACAAAGGACCAAGTAAAGAACAGTAAAATCACAAATTTAATGCAAAGATATCCTCTAAATTAAAACACACTGTGCTCTTTCAGAATGGCCGCATTGTTGCGAGTTGTAAAAGCTGTGATTGACCCTATTAATGACCGGTTAATGAAAATGAGTTGATGAGATTTGGTAAAAAATGCCAAGGCCGAAGGAGAGAGGGAGCTGAAGGAGGAGACCACCGATCTGAGAGCAGCTGTCCTGGACTCCAGCCAGCCCCGCAATGATGCACTGCAAGCCAGACTCTGGTCCTGGGCCAGACCCTTTCTGTCTGAACACCAGAACAGCTGTGGGGCTACAACTAACCAAGACAGTCTTAAAAAAGTTACTCCAGCCAGAGAGCCATTCTAATTTGACCCCTGTTTTAACTCTATGTGTGAAAATGCTTGTTAACTTCAGAATCAGATGGTTCAGGCAAAGAACATACTTTTATCAAAGACTTTGCCAGAATTGAGAAATTTTGGTTTGGTTTTATTGGTTATCACTTAAGCATCTTTTGGGTAGTCACAAAAGAATAACTAAATAAAAACTCAACACTCCCTAACTGATACAAAAACAAAAAAAGTGATAAAGATCAAAAAAGCACAAAACAGATCCTATCAATGAATCAAATTTCAAAGGCCTGCCAGATCCTGGCTGGCTCCTCCTAATTAGCACTTTGAGGTCATAAAGAGTCTTTAAAGGCACCACTCTGCAGGAATGTAAATGTGACTGGATAGGGACTGGCCCCTCCTTTGTTCTACACTCTGGCATCCTCTTAACTCTTATTTGGTCTTCCATTTTATGACCCAAAGAATTGGGAGCAAGATAACACACATAATGGTAGCCATCATATCTCTAACTATGTTAATTAAGAAAAGGTGTGGAAACTCACAAGAGTACCTGGTATTAGCATCCTTTAGTCCTGGCTATACTTTACAAATTGTCACCAGAGGTACAAAAATTGTGTCATGAATTTATGTTAAAGCTGGTGAAACGTAGGTCCATTGTGCTGTTTGTATGATTAGTCTCTGTTAAAATGTCCCATTTCTGTGTGGGTCCAGGGGTGAGAAGGAGATACTGTTTGTTCTTTCCATAATTAAAAAGAAGTTAAAATATAAACAAACAACTTTCAGAGCAGTTTGATGGGAAAAGCACTGTTCTGGAGAAACCCGCTGTGTCAGAATTGTACACAGCAGAGGTGATTTAAACCAGACATGTTTAAGGCCCCATGGAAAATTACTACATGAAATGGTTCTGAATATGCTCCCTGATGCCTTAGTTTAGATTTAAAGCTGTTGTAAGGAAAGGTTTTGCCTAAAACATGAATCATTTGTGAAGAGGGCTTTATCGTGCAACGGCCACCAAAGATTTAGCATTTTCCATGATGATGTGAAGACGTGAATGACAGTTTATATATTTGGATTGTAGACAACATGACCCCTATACCACCTCTGCAAATACCTCATTGTAACTGTACATTTCTCAATAGTTACACATCTCAAGACCTTGATGGACCTTCGGTTAAACCTCAATCTTTATGTTAGGCAGAAAATGTAAAATTAAGTAGAATTTCCCGTCTCTATTTAAAGCTCAGAATAAAATGTTAGTAGCACTAACCAGCCATGGGACAGAAGCCAAACCTCTGTTCTCCATCAAAGTTATAGGTGGTGCCACACCACTTCATGCCATCTCTGCGTCCATCAGCAGTACAGTCTGTGTAGTTACGGCCATTATATAGGTATGGGAAGTGGCACAGGGCACCATTAGAATTTCCTCCTCTGGTTGTGACCAAAACTGTAAAACACATCATGGATCACAAAATGAGAATCAAGAGGAAACTCCTCACAAAGAGTGTTTAGCACAGTAGATACACCTCATGTTACTGACTTCAGGTTTCTTACCATTCTTTTCTGTGCAGAAGGAGTACTTGTGGTCTTTTTCAAAGTCGGAGGTGGTGCTGCACCAGAGCTGCCCATCGCTGCGTCCCTCTGAGGTGCAGGAGTAGAAGGTCTTGCCCATTGATACAAATGGGAACACACAAGGCTGGCCGTTTGTGTTACCCCCATAAACCTGAGAATGACCAGCTATAAAGCAAAAAGATGTAAAGTGTAAAAACAGCAGACCTTTCCATTGATCCGTAATTCAAATGAACACATTAGAGGACCTTATCAGTCATGGTTGAAGTGTGCACTATATTATAAACGCCGTATCCAACATAAAGCAAAGCGTTTGGTTTCATTAAGTGAAGAAACTTACCCCACTCTTCACAGCTGATGCCACCGCCGAGGCAAGTACACAGCAACTGTTTGCTGCCCTGAGTCTTGATCCAGCGCATTCCGGCAGTGTATGACACACCCGAGTCTGTCAGACAGCTACCTTCAACAGGGGTCACGGGGAGAGGCACAGGCTGGAAAACAGCTGGCTGCACATTCGTGATCACTCGAGAACCAGTACCTGGATAAGCCAAAAACAAAGCGTGAGTACACGATTAACCTTATTGAGGACCAACAGGGAAATATGTGTATGAGGTATCATGCATATTTTGTAGCTTTAATTATCCTTTTAAAAAATAGTTAATAAAACCGTCAAATAAATAACACCATATACACATTCTTTAGAGAAATATAGTTCATCATTTCTGGAATGCCACACACAAACGTTTTCTGTTTTACACCTAATAAGGATTCATGGTGCAGTAAATTACTTTTACATAGAAATGTACAACACACAAATTAATAACCAGCAACTTTATTGTTAGTGTTCACTCCTTTTCTTACCTAGACCAGTGGTGTGTAAGGAGGCATGTCTCTCACATTTCCACTCTCCTCTGCCATTACCAGTGCACAAACACTGCAAGATGTTTCCCCGAGCATCAGTCTTAGTCCATGTATCCCCAATGCGGTAAGACATGCGTGTGTCCTGGTCATTACAGCGGTCTGAAAACACCAAACACACATTCCAACGTTTTAACACCAGTCAAAGAAGGCCGACAAATTGTGCATTACTGCTCATTAACAAAATGAGCACATAGTTTTCCAGCACATAGTTAAAATAATATGCTAGAGAGTTGAATGTTTCCCTTCTTCATTAAGCTGCTAGAAGTATGCCTACAACACAGATGTGATGCCAATGGGTTTTCGCTGTAATGGCTTTTAGGGAATAATTAAAGTGAGATCCAGCTGGACAGAGACCGAGAGCAGAAGTATGTGTGGACTGGACTGTTAAAAAACAATTTTGGCCCCGCAGAGATTTTCCTTACTTCTAGATGTGCAAGTGATGCGTCCACTTCCTTCTCCCAGACAAGTGCAGTCCACGATCATCCAGCCCTGGTAGGGTTTCTCATAGGTTTCACCCACCATGTAAGAGGTGCCAGCTGCATTGTCATAGCAACGCTCAGCTAATGGGCAGAGTGTGAAAGACAGGAAGACATGAATTCAATGTTACAGAGAATGAAGGCCAGTTTGTGAGTTTCATATTAAGCCTAGTTTTAGACTCAGCTAGAAGTCTGAACATTTTTATTTACTGATAATTCTTCTTGATGAGAATCAGAATCTTGAAAGGTCCATATCTTTCAACTTACAGAAATTAACCTTTACTGTCTTCATAACATCAGTGTTCCAGTTTCTTACCAACAGGTTTGCAGGTCCACTCTCCTTTCCCATTGCCCAAACATACACACTCCAGCATGTAGTCTCCGGTGTCATGGGGCCTCCTCCAAGTGTCTCCAATCTTATAAGAGTTACCACCTTCGTGACAGCGGTCTACAAAAGAATAAAAGCAGGTAAATAAACTGCACTGGAACCAAACTTCTGTCACTGTATAGTATTACAAGAACCTTTCAGTGTACCCACTCGCAATAGTGCAGCTGATTTTCCCTTTGCCAGAGCCAATGCATGTGCAGTCCCAGATCATCCCGTCCTTTGGCCTCTCATAGGTCTCTCCCACACGATATGAGCGAGCATTCACTTTATCATAGCAGGTTTCCTCAGCTGTGTTAAACATGAACAACGTTTTCATATTCACATTTCAGAGATGCTTTATGAAAGCCCAACCGGAGCACACAAGCCATTGTCCACAGTAAATATGAGCTCAGCAAGCTTCTGAGAAAAACTGAACTCACCCTCAGGTTTAGTTTTACACTTAATTCCAGCCACTCCGCGACAAGTGCAGAGTAGTACGCTGCCCAGATATGTGCGCTCCCACTGCTGACCCACGCCATAAAACTGCCCATATTCTACACAGCCATCTGTGGAGGACACAGAATGAAAAAGCCATATCTTATTTCTTATCTTCACTCATAAGCTATGACTTACACACAGAAGCAGTCACTAAAGAGTAATTAAACAGCAAATAAAAAATTATCAAGCAAAAACTACTCTTATAAAACCACTCAAACAAACTTGCTAATCTTGATACAACCAGATTAAGGTTACATTGGGTTACATTCTTCTCTTTTTAAAATATTATTGTCTAAAACTTAATGAAACAAAATTACAAAGTGGTAAAAATTATGAAAGGCTTCAAAACAGTCCAGGTGCAGTCAGCAACAGAAAATAAGTTTACTCAAAAGTAAAGAAGTATTGCCATTTTTTAAAAACATAGTGGGTACAAAGGAGTCTCCAGACTGAATGGAACCAGTTAACAGCTGAACACCTTGCTGGTAAAGTGATATCTGACACTTTTAAAGTGAATAAAAAGTAAGCCAACAGCTCTGAATATGAAAAAGAGACGGGTGGCACAGGTTAACCCACCTTGAGATACGAAGGAACCAGAGTGCTCCTGGGCTTGCCTCCTCCTTTTCTCCGCGGTTTTGGGCATAGAGCTCACCTCGCTCACCGCCAGCAGAGCCACGGCCAGCACCGCGGCCACACGCCCCCCGCTCATATTCACGGGTACAGATGAAAGAAAACCTCCACAGCAGCGAGAAAAGCCTCTTCCTTGACTGTGGGAGAGACTGAGGACACAGAGGGATCTGCCGCCGAAGTTGGAGCTGCAGAGTCTCTGAACTCCTCCAACTCACCACCACTCTTCTCCTCTTACTCAGGCCACGCCCTCTTTCACCCAAGGGCCAGGACTGGCACAGCTTTTGCTTGAGCGCTGCATTCTGTGGGAGGAGCCAACAGTTACTCACCAGCCCTTACACTATAACCAAAACTTTTAAAAATGTTGTAACTTAACAACAAAAAAAAAGAAAAGAAAATTTTCCACACATTACATTTTATTATTTTTCTGTCATTTGTTAAAACACTGAGTTGTCTGAATGGTGCTATATAAATAAAGTGTACGGTTTTAATTAATTAATGATTAGTAGGCTTTTATCAGCTCACAAAAAACAGAATATGTTGGATGCTAAACTTTTTACTGCTTTTTTGAGGGTCGCCTATAGCATTTACTTACAAATCCCCTCTTCTGAGAAAGGCTTAACCAGTTACAGTAAGGAACAATGTGACTTAAGTGAATACATTTCATGGGTGCCTTGTCAAGATATATGCTGTATGATATACTGCTCACCCACTCCATAAAACCCACTCCATAACACTCTGAATGTGTTATATTTAAAATGTAGCATGGGTTTGAGCCCCAAGACCACTAGTAGCACAATGGAAGTAAACTTAAGCAAGGTACCGTCCCCACACACTGCTCCCCAGGTGCTGCGTTCCTAGCTGCTTCACTTGATGAATGGGTTAAATGCAGAGAACAATTTTGTGCTGTTCACACTGTGTGCTGTGGTGTGTTCACGTCTGACAGAATGGACACTTTACACACTTTGAATACATTTGAGATGTATTCAGTTCTCAGCCATCCCCACTTTTTAAAGTATATCGCTCAATTCATATAGTCTAATGATGAATACACTGTAGGTAGACCTGCAGTGAGTGATGTCAAAGTAAGCTTTAGCTGTGTTAGAGATAGGCTGATCCCTGAGGGCTCTAGGCCTCTGTTCTTTATACCCATCTGAAACCAATTAACCAAACCAAGAGCTGAAACTGTATCTCCCTGGCCTGCTAAGTGGCTAGATAAAGTCAAACTGAGGTAACCATCACCCCCTAAGGGAGGGAGTCACAGGGAGAGAGACAAATCCTAGAAACACAAGCAAAAAAAAGATTTGTGGGAATATCTAACATGCACTTTCGTGGAAAAGAAAATGTTAGTTGATATGAAGGAAATTGTGAAAAACAATACAAATGAGGAATAAAGAACAACCTTTTTGTATTTAAGCTTAAAACACGTATAAGGTTGTCAGTGGCAGACCTTGGAAATACCAGGACGAAGGCCTTATGTCTAGGTGCATTTTGCCTGCATGTGTGGGTTTGCCTGCATGTGTTTGTCCCTTATCCGTTGGGTCTGTCTGCTGGGGCATCTAGTAGAGAACAGTCCTGACATCAGCACCCTTTCATTTCAAAACTGAGCTGCTCTGTCTCTCTCACTGGGAATTACTGTGCTGAAAGGTTTGCCTTGCATTTAATTAAAATGACACAGAAAGGTTTAGCATGTTAAAGAACCTGTCATATTGAGACATGAGACACACATCACAAACACTGCCAGTCTCTTCATGATAATGATGACATCACATGGAGAACACTCTGACACATGATTCAGAGACCCTCAGACTCTGGGCCAGCTGTTGGAGTTTGAGTCAGGAGTTAGCTCAGAAGTCACCCACCCGCCCCCACCACCACCACAACTACCACCACAAAAGCCCATCCTTCCGTCTGCTTATTTTCCTACACCCTTCCCCAGGGGAGTTGAAATGGGGCAGGGGGGGGGGGGGGGGGGGGTGTTAATTCATTTAGGTGCTAATACACAAGACGCCCTTCTTTCAGTTCTGGATGTTTAGAGGGATTTTGCACGTCATGCCGCTTTTAATGACACAAATATTTGCTTTTAACTAAAACAACATAGAATTTACCCCATTCTCTCAGCAAATCTTGTCAATCCTTTAGATGTGATGATTCAGATGTTTCTTGGTGGTTTTTCAGACTGCGCTCCCAACCACATACACATCCGCTTAATGAATCAGTTTTGCTTCGCCTGAACTGCAGTGGTTTATTCCAAGTGACGGGTTCAATCTCAGAACATTTCTCAGTCGCCAGGTCTGGTGTTTAAATCTCCATAGGAAGTGGGTGGCATAAAATCTCATTAGCGCATTCCTGTAGGGGAAGTTTAGTGGCAGGAGGAAAGAAAAGGCTGAAGGATCCACATTAGAAAGCATAGTCAGGGAGGTAGAGGAAGAGACAGTGGAAGACTGAACTCAGAAATCTCAAGCCATTTTAGCAGATAACTGAATATGGAGGTTGCCTTGTGCTCAGATGTACTGTGGGTTACTTTATCACCTGTGTTTTTTCCTCCATAACAGGCTTGAAATATTGCCATATTTGAGAAAAACTAAGTACACTTCAAAAACAAAGGTGCAAGAGGGAGCCTTTTTTGCCTGATACCTGAGGGTTACTACCTTTGGGTCCCTAAACGTATGAATCGCTCTCAGAAATTGGATGCGTCAGGGCCTTCTTAAAAGTTATCAGACTGTACAAGTCTTTTAACAATGAAATACTTTTAAACACATAAACTGAAGCTAGGAACAATGTGGGAATGTGTATTTTTAAGTTGTTCGTTGTAAACTGAAGAAGGAAGCGTAAAGAAAACATTAACTAAGCTGTATGCATGTAAGTTTACTGACAATGAATGCAGTGCAGAGAAGTGAGCAACTGTTAGTTTAAGCCCAATGTAATCTCTACATCTCTCCTCCAGACTATGACATCATCCTCCCAGAGGAGCGAGCCGCATACAGCTGCAACCCCCATCAGCTACAACTCAGACTGCACTGAATGTCCAAACTCAGCACAAACCCGTCCTGCAGCCATCTTCTCTTGGAAGACAAGCATGGACTAATGAGTCCCCGCGCCATACAAAGTGATTTTCTCTCCTTGAATCATTACAGTAGCTTTAAGTCTCTTCAGGTAACCAGCATGAATTTGATTTTAGTTCAAATTAACTTGAAACATCATAAGAATGTTGTGTGTATGTTTTAGCAGCATCTGGTCGGCAGTAGATATTTTGTCTGGGTGTGCAGGATGGAGAGAGACAGACAGCTAGAAGTACGAGAGAAGAGAGGTCAAGAAGTGGGGGAGCTCTGAGCATTACTAATGGATGTTCACCAGATCTGCAGCATATCAAGGATGTCTAAACCACAGACATCTCTCTCTTATTCTTGAACATCCTGTGGGTGACCAGAGGATGCACCAACGTACAAGCCTCTGCCCAGTTTGCTGAAGGCTCTATTAAGATGTGCTCAGTTACTGACTGATGCCAGGCCACAAAGTGTATGCAGTATTTTCGTCTCCCTAATAACTTTTCAAGCTCCTTAAAAAGCTAATTCGGAAACACTCAGTTGAAAGGTTCACCGGGGAACAAAAAGAATGTGTACCGGCACCTTTTCATACCCAGCAGGCTTCTGAATGAACTCTTATATGAACAATGACTATCCTGGAGTGGAATGAGCAAAAACTTTTCTGATATCTGTCCATCATGGGAATAATCATGTGAAAATAGTGGGTTAATATAGATGTCAAACTACAGTAATCAAAATGTTCTGACTGAGGTTCATATTAGCAGCTCTGACAGTATGACAATCCTTTCTGGTGGCCAATATTCCTTTTTCAGTTTTAAATCCTTCATCAGAATTACAATTTCCATATGATGACTGTTTCGGCTGGGGGAGGGATGGTAACCATGGTTACACCAAAACAGACAGAGAGAATTCCAGGGATGTGAGTGTGTAGCGGCCAGCATGAAAGTGTTGAGTCACTGGAGTTCTTTTTCATTTGCGGTCTGACTATTGTGGACTCACTAACAGGAGAGACTGAGTGAGGAAGGCATGAAAGTGCCCACTAATGCACGCTCTTCTGAGCGCACATGGGCAACGCTGCTCCAAAACAGTGAACTTTGCTCTGTGACCCTGAAAACTCTAACGCTTCATAAACAAATCATTGGAGGTATAACTAATACAGTTTTTATGGATATTCCACAGCTCCACATTTCAGAAAAGCATGCTTCATCAAAAGCTGTGCTGTGTTCTAAGAACATTATAAATAATTCCAAAAGAACATTAATAACAATAAATCCAGTTATCTTTGATGCAGCGAAATACAATGTACATCTAAAGCATAAACATGACACAACTTTCGTTGTATCCCCAAAATTGCCCAACTTTTTTTTTCCAGGGGTGGAGTGGACAAACCACAGAGATGATGTGTTGCAACAATAGAAATGTGTTTGGGGAAGGGAGAATGGGCGGAGAGGAAAAACAGTCCACTGTAGCCAGAGTTAATCCTGCTGAGGTGATAAGGGGACCCCTTATCACTGTGTAGAGGGGCTTTAAGTACTGATCTCTATCTCTGTAATGCCCCCAGCACCCACCCACTCTAGGAGTAGTTCAGATAGCCAACCATGCTCTCATCTACATCAGCTGACATACAGCGATCACCAGTCATGTCTCCATGTGCTTAAAACAATATTTTAACCATTAAAGTCACTAAAGAGTACTAGACCACTATTGGAGTGAGGTATTACACACTGTTCACCATCTAAACACTTACTATTCTCATATATGTTTCCATCCATCACAGTTTGAGACTAAATCATTATTTAATGTTACTCAGAGATAGCTAATGTTCTCACCACTTGTATGCTCTACTTTCAGCACACCACACCCAACTAATCAGACAGTTAATAAGCGTTAATTAGTGTTAATGAAGTTTGAAGAGGGTCGGTATGTGTTTTATGCCATAAGAAACAATCATAATTCAATTATACAGGTTTTGTGAAAGTTTGTTGTTTGTGTCCCTAAGATATAAATCTCATGATAACACAAATGATCTAATGCATTTCAAGTATTTGTTTGCTTTCAGTTTTCCTGGATTGGATTTTATATTCCTGACAATATACAGAGCTTTGCCTCTGTGTACAATACAAATGCCCAAACCATGACACATCCATTCTCAAAGTAAAGGAGCACATAAGGGAATACATAACGTATTTAATGTATCAGGGAAACATTTTCAGTGTAATTTCTAATTTCAATATCACGTTGTTTTCAGAAAGGCCATTATATTTTATCGATTTCTTTCTAGTCTCCGTTGGAACAAAAACCTCAATAAGCTATAATAAAGAAAGTGGTGGTGGCGTAGTGGGTAGGATATTTGCCTCTAGACCAAGAGGTCATGGGTTCAAATTCTACCTTCAGCACACCACCACTGGGTCCCTGAGCAAGACCCTTAAACCTAAGTTGCTCCAGGGAGAGACTGCCCCCTGTAGTTAGGTAATGGAAGTCGCTTTGGATAAAAGCGTCTGATAAATGCCGTAAATGTAAAGTCCATGGAACTGCGTCCGCCTCTGCCAGAGGATGGGTTATTATCTGCCGTCCACACTACTCCCATTGTGCTAAGCAAAATGAAATACAGCAAACTAGCCGCACAAAGAAGAAAAAGTGCATCTCTGGCTCAGCTTTGTGGTCTCAGTGTTCCTTAGGAAAGGTGCAGGCTTGTTCTTTCCTGGCATTAGCTACGGAGACTTTTTAAATTTGTTGTTGTTTCCCAGACGTTTTAAAATGCACGCTGCTCACTCCTTCGCTGCTGTAATGGTAGGATGAGTAAGATGCATTTTACGAAAGCTGGCTGAATGCCCCAAACCCACATAAAAATGAGCTTGTGAAACTGAGGCATATATCCAGCACACACTCATACATAAACACACCACCAGTGTCAGGAATACGAGGATATGACTGGAACAAATCGAGGCTAACGGGTCCTGTGTCGTAATACTGTGAGTAAAAAAAGCTATGAGTGGAAACCTTTAGACACAGAAAGACCCTCAGATGGTATTATCTACGGTACTTCTACTTACGGTTGGAGGGGAGTTTTTAAAGGGTTTATCCCCTACAAACCTGGAACACAGAAGAGGTGTTTCTATGCTGTGAAATGGTTTGTGCACATCATGGTGAGGAACACCAGAATCTGTGTTTAAATAGTTTAAACATTTAACGTGGCAGCCAGGGGGTGGTTATGAAGTGTAGCAATCGTTATATACAGCTCTGGAAGACCACTGCAAAAATGTTCAGTTTCTCAGGATTTATCTGAACCAAACAGCTTTGCCTTAGTTTTTAAGAATTGCTGACAATATTTCCAAATCAAAATATTGTTCTATAAAGAGTAATTTTAAAGGTAACAGCAAAACATCAAAAGACACAGTGTTTACAGAACTTGAACAATTCAAGAAAACAAATTTCTTGTTCACTCTTAAACAAATGGCAATAATTACCTTTAACATACTTCTAGTAGTGTATTGCTGGTCACAATGCAAGAGGAGCGTGTTGATTACAGAGTCAGTATCACCATAAGGTGCCTTTGGTGTCCTCATCACACTCACTCAGTTATCATGAAAAAGTAGCAGAATAATAAAAGTC
>JBBPCW010000002.1:15334153-15344895 GCA_037974425.1 Phenacogrammus interruptus
CTCTCTCTCTCACACACACACACACACACACACACACACACACACACACACACACACACACACACACACACACACCTCTTGAAGTGTTAAAGCCCCACTTTCATCCAACTGCAGTTTCTGTTCTGCCACCATCGCACTAAGTATATCAGGAGGATAGCAGGTGAGGCCACGGAGCAGGTTCAGTTCGTACACATGTAGGTGTCTGGGATGTAAAATGGCTGGCTTCAGCTGTTCTGAGTGACAGGTGCCAATCAAGTCCACAAAAAAGGGCTCCTTCAAAAAGTCACATAATCATTTATCAAAACAGTGATTATATGTAATTGTAATTGTAGTCAGTAAATAAACCCATATTTAACACACAAGGGGAAGAGAAACCAACATTCTCAATATACAGAGAGCAAAAAAATAAAGGGCACTAAAGGTTGATTAAAGTAAAATTTAACAGAGAAACAACAGACAATAAAAGAAAGGTCTAGGAAATGCAGAATTATATTTTAGTTTTTGCCAACTATATCACACTGACGTACCCTATGAAGTATAAGGCAGGCTGGTCTCTTGTGATAGGCTATTGGATGATAAGGACGGAACCTTAGATGCAAAGTGCGAGTGCTATTGGCTGGCACAATGCCTCTTGGCTGGTCAAGACTGAAGACACTATGGCTGTCAATATCCATGTCAAACTGGTAATGAGCAAGTACAGTGGAAGAGTTTATGACGCGAATAATACGCATGGCTTCTCCTCCTTCTTCCACACAGCCAAAATCCACCACAGATGAACTCAAAGAAACCACTGGACCTGAAGGCAACACGGAAATCAATACACTCAGGTCTTTCAAACAATTAAACAAATACAGAGAACAGAAGGATTTAGACAGGAGAATACTTTAATGGGCAAGTGGATATGCAGTAGATATCAGTGAATCACAGTTTTTTTAACACCAACAGTTTATCCTGTTTCTAAGTTATTGGAGGGGCTCTCTTTATGTAACTTACCTATGCATGAACCCGTGACTTTGAGCAGATTGCTACTGACAGCACCAGGACAGGTGAGACTGAAGTAGTCCACACTGGTGCTGTCCACTGTGAGTGGTGTGAAGTACACAGGCACTTTCTGTCCTGAGTGCGGTGCCACGTTACCTTCATGTAAATCACACTGGAACACAGACTCCATCAGAGCAGGCTTCTGCATGCGAGTCAGTGAGAAGGAGGTGCTTACCTGACAGTGGCATATAACATAGAGTTAAATAGGTGCGCATATGGAAACATTACACATTTCCATCACAGTAACTTACTGAAGTGGGGTTGTAGATCTCAAATTGTTTTTCCACAGAGCTCCCGACTGCTACACTGCCAAACTCAAGAAGTCCACAGCCTTCTTCCTGGCCGGAGGAGATAATCTGCATGTGAGGGAACTTGGCTGTAAAAAACAGAGGGAACAAGGCTCTTCATGACAAATGACCAAGTAGTAATTGCTTGTATACTGTGAACAATACCTACTTTCTGGCCCACAATCTGTTAAAATACCAGCCTGTTTGAGTAAAGCAATTACCATACTGTGTGTGGTTCTTCAGAACTGGAGCTGAACACTCCTAGGCTAAAAGAAGACTAAATAGTGATCCTGCCAGTGATGAGTTTGTTCACAAAGTATACATAGGAACAGTTGGCCTATAGTATTAGTTGGCCTATATTATTATGTATCTGCAATAGTTAAATGTACCCCAAAATGTGAGTGTAAGCATGTGATAAATGTAGCAAACTGTCAACTCACTATAAATAATAGGTGCAAAAATCTAAGTTTAGCAAGCTCAGTGAACTCACATAGTCCTCGGAGTAACATGGTGCAGTTGCTCTCATCATTGTCCCCAAAAGCACAGGAGGCTTCATTCTGGTACACTAAAGCTTGCTGTGGCTTGAAAGTAACAGTGATCTTACGCTCTTCTCTGGGCTCCAGAACGCCACTCACTGGTGACAGCTCAAATGGTAGCTCCACCATCCACTGGAAAGCAGTCTGCAACTTACTAGAAAAAACACAACAGTGAAATAATTTGATTCTGCATTATTTTTTCAGGGACACACACTCTATTTCACAAAGTAAGGGTTCTTAACACAGTTGTCTATTAACTTCCGAGGATCACTTTCACAACCAAATTCCAGCTGAAGCTTCCATACCTGGCATTGCGGAGGAGGAAGCTTGTACACGAGCTGTGTTGAACAGCACACGGAGGCAGCTGCACTGAGTCGGGTAGCTCCAGAGCATGATGCGGTATCACTGCATGGAGTGATACTTGGAATGTCCCGTCCCTACACTTGAACTCTATACTGTCTACATACTCACACTGCAAAGGAGGGGCAAAGGAACAGCCTTCAGTAATTCATGGAAAATACGTTCAAATGTGTAAGTCACATAAGCTGCCATGGCCCTTATGTAATTTCCTAGTCTATAAAATGTATATAAATCCATGTGTCATGACAGAAGCTGGAAAACGGCATACCTTCTGAAGGGGACGGAAAGTCACCGGTAGTGAAAAAGATGTTCCTGGACTCAGAAAGATGGTCTGAGGAAACAGTGTGGTGAAGAATTTGGACATTGGGGGTCTGAAAAAAGAGAAAGGCTAATAAAAATATGTCAAAAAATAAACACATACAGCATTTAGCAGATGCCTTCATCCAAAGCGACTTCCATTCACTACCTACAGGGGACAGTCTCCCTGGAGCAACTTGGGGTTAAGGGTTTTATGGCCAAGTGGTTTTATGCTGAAGGTAGGATTCAAACCCATAACATCTTGGTCCAGAGGCAAGTATCCTACCCACTAGGCCACCACCACTATATAAACACACTATATTAATCTAAAGATACCTGGAGCGATAATAAAATATTTGCTAAATGCAGTGCACTTATTTGTGTCACTCAGAAATACACTGGAGTCCAGACTGACCTGAAATTGAGTTTCTGCAGTTTTCCAAGCACATTTTTAATGGTGAGTGATTTGGTATATTCTCCTCCCAGCTCCCAGTCCTCCCAGACCAGCTCAGCACAAGTCTCCACCCACAAGAAACAGCTGTGTTTGGATTCTCCTTTTTTCTCCACTGGTTGCTGCAGACCTGAAATCTGCATTCACAAGTCAAGTTGGTGCTTTTTGTCCTTTTTGACCATATACACAGTAAACCATGAAATTAATAAGTGTTCCTTCTGGACTACGTAAGTGCGAATGGTGGTGAGAATGAAGACATATTGTATTCTAGCAGCAAAGTCTGAGATAGACGGTCATCAATAGTAGCAACAGGGTTAAGAATGTAAAATATAAAGAAGGTATATGTAGTGGTAGCTGGGGTGTCAAGTTTAGTTTATAGGTAACCTGAGGGTGTATATGTGTTAAGGAGAAGGAACCCTGGACACCTTGTTTAAAATCAAAACATTTTAAATTCATAATAATAAATTCCGCTATTCATTTCATGATACTTCCAATTATGTCTTCAAAAAAATAGGGTCATAAGAAATGGGTTATAGGAAGTAAGCTTGAATGTTTGCTTGAAAGTAACCTTTTATTGTCACCAGAGGGCAGCAGTTCCTTATCAATGTGTTCTGAGCTACAAACGGTTTACTTAAGGTCTGTTTGGATGACTCAACGCTGCAAATATCTTACCTTTCTATGCTTGCCTTGTCTGATTCCCAAGGAAATCCCATTGTTCACAGAGCTCACTGGAATATGTGCCAGCATTGGAACAAATTCAGAGGGAATTTCTCCTGTTGGGTAAAATGTTAATCACATGACATAATATTCAACCCATTTCTTTTACAAATTCAAACACAGCTGTGTTGGGCATGCCTGACTATTTATTTTACATTTAATTTCTTCTGAATACTAATACATGACTTTTATCAAGTTATTACAAAAGCAGTGTAGTTATGTGCAGCTGTCAGTGTTAAAAAAAAATAGAGCTGCACTCATCCTTTAGTAACTTGATTTATTGATAAGAGTTATTGATACAGGAAAGGCATTATTTCAAATACACAATGAAGCTCACCGATTTTATAAAGATTTATTTAATAGATATCAGAGAGGTCACTGTAACAGAAATCATGCTACTACGCAACAGATTTGTGTTTGTGATCTGATTATGTTGCAAAATACTCATGACCTTAATTGTCAATACCTGACTAAAAGGTTATATTATCTTAGCTTTTATCTTAAATGTCTGGCTTATGAAACAGACTGTTATTTCCAGTCTTGCACCTCTAATTAATTTGAACGGGGCGAACTACAGAGAGAACGCAAAATATAGTGAAAAAAAGTCATGTTTCCACATTTCCTCATACTTTTATGCAGCACCCGAGTGTACTCACCTCTTGTCCTCAGAGAAAACAGTCACAAATGAGCAAACTTGAGCTCCATTCAGCTAACATTCAGGTTCATTTAGTTGATTTGAGGTTTGTCTTTGCTTTTAAAGTTGGTTTGGTTTGGTAAACTTATAACCTCTATATTAACGGCTCCTACCAACAAAAAACGATACTTTCTTACGTGTCTTCTCAAATAATAACAATACGATAATTATTCGCAAAGTTACTAGTTTAGCTTGTGCTAATATGTTTGGCAGAACAATTGTGTTTCTTCTCCATGGCAACGACGGAGAGAGACGAAGGACACTCCCTCTTAAACGCAGGGAACAAAAAAACAATCGCGTTTTTCTGGAGAAGTGTGTTGGTAATTTGTTTCTACTGCTTTGCCAAGGTAATACGTTTCAAATACTCATAAATACAGGCTTTTCATTCTGAGAGAAGATGAACTGCACCTCCTCTGCTCGCTTATTAAAGTGCCTGTTCTCATAACTGAGCCCCACAACCAATAAAACTCGTCTTTTTGGTCCCAGAAGCATTTTCCCACAAATTAAATGGCTTGTGACATCAGCATAAGGAGCTGATTATTTTACTCCACCCTTCATTAACTTAATTATTTGTCCATCAGTAAACCTGCCTGAGTAATTCATATTTGAGAGCCATGGCCGTAAATAACAAGCAGATTGCCCGTAATGCACTGCAGATTCTCTGGTGCTTTAATCACCATCTTTGTCAGCTGGAGGTTAAACAGGAGAAAGAGGAGGAAGGAACAACAATACTTCCTGCTTTACATTCACAAACATTTGCAACACTGAGGATGGTCTCCAGACAGCTGAAATGTGTTAATGCATGCAAAGAAGACTAGAAGACTAGCTACAATTTCTTTAAAAAAAAAGAAGAAAAAAAAAGAAAATAAAAGAATATAGCAGTCTAATTTTTTTCTATTTCTTTATTTTCTCTTTTAATTTAACAGAGCTTCGACACAATAATTGCTGCTTTATTTCACTGTGAATAAATTAGATATAATCTATAACACTTAAATACCATTAAAGACAACACACCAATAACAAACATGACAAAGACTACTGACTAAATAACGCACTGCTCAACTTTTGCCCTTACTCAATATTTGTTGAGGATTTACCAGTTCCGCTGTCATTCAGGCAGAGAAAAAGGCCAAGTAACAGAAGCTTAGCACTACACAATAACCCTCAGTTCATATGAATACTGTGTAGTTCATACCTACAATTGCTGTTTTTGTTCACATGTCTGTACAGATCAGTGTCTATAGGGAACATCAGAATGCATTTGGCATTCAGCAGAATTTTGCTTCTGCTGCTCGCACGTTTCCAAAATGCTTGTCTGAACACAGAGAAGACAGAGACATTTTTACAGAGAGAAAACATTCCTATTTGGGACAGGCTAGCAGTTTATAGGCTGACTTCCAGAGAATTAAGTGCAAACTAACAGGAGAATCAATAACTAAAGTATGGTATCACTTTTTATGTTTTATGCTGGTCTTTCTATCTACATAACGAATGAAGTCTGCCATTTACATTTACACGCCTCTTTATCAGGAATGCTTTATAGGTCTGACTCGGTGGTGTACAGTTTAAAACTGTAGTCAGTCTGATGCCATGCACAATCATAAAACCTAGCTCTTTGTCAGGGGTTAATTTCTGACCACATAGCCACCTGTGGCCAGACCTTGTCAGTGTTTTAGGTGTAGCCAAATAACACCTGATTAACAGCAGCCCTGTAGTCATAAAGTGACCAGTGATATGCGCTGAGGGTGGCTGATTTTACATGACAAAGAATGGACAGTCTGTAATTGTACACATTACTGAGCCGATACTGGACCTATAAGCTACGTTAAGTGTCCAGTGAGTTGGAGGAAAAGATTGATGCTGGGTGTAGGTTTAGTAACAGATTTTGGTGCATGGCTTCAGTCTTTGCAAAAGTGAAGGCCACAGATGCAACAAGCTGTCAGACTACACTGAGGAAAGAATTCAGACTCAGGAACTGCAGGACTGTTCAGAGCCCCACTCCAGTCTTCCTGTCCATTCCAATCTCTTCCAGGTCATCATCTGAGTAAGAGCTGTGAGAGCTGTAGCTTAGTTCGGAGCCATTTTGGACAAAGTCTGAGTGAGACAAGCCGACACCATTTAGGGCTCCTCTAAAGCCTTCGTCCTCCTCCTCCTCTTCCTCCTCTGCCACCAGTTCCTCATCATCATCTGGTGTGCTGCAGCGGCGGGCCTCTCCAGCCTTGTTTGCCCGTTTGCTCAGCTGGCCGCCTTCAGACTCCAGGTGGGTTGCCTGCTCTTTGGCTTTGCGACTGCGCTTCCATTTCATGCGCCGGTTCTGAAACCAAATCTTCACCTGAAAATAATGGAATGCCAAATATTCAGCATGCCACTGAAACACAGCTGAGCATCAAATGGTCTTAGGGTATGGTGTTCCAGCACACTGGCCTTTACAGCACACTGTCGCATGCTGTATAGGTCTTGCTTCTGTCTGTAATGTAATATTTGTTTAGCTGGAATATGTATATATATATATATATATATATATATATATATATGTATATCTCAGAACATTTCAAATACCTTAATTTAGCCTTTCTAAATTTATAATTTAGTTTAATTTAAATAATATTGACCACTTTATTGCACCGTCTTACAGGTCATCTGTTGTACAACAATCTATGTGACAAAGAAAGAATCTTGAGACTTGAGTCTTGATTCTAGGGAGAGAATGACTGGCTCAGATGATGGATCAGATGTGGATCATGGACCACTCACCTGTGTTTCTGTCAGCATTAGTGAGGTGGCCACTTCGAAGCGTTTGGGTCGAGAAAGGTACTTGTTCAGCTTGAACTGGTTTTCCAGCTCCAATAGTTGCTGACTGGTGAAAGCTGTACGAGGCCTACGACACTTTCCCATCAGGCTGGACTGTGGTACACCTGAGGGAAAGCAAAGAGAAACAGAAAATGACAGACAGAGAGAGAGAGAGAGAGAGAGCAAGAAAGAAAGGGGAGAGGAGGGGAGACACAGAGAATTTAAAAATTAGAAAAATATGTAAAACACCCTGGCCGCTCCCCTCGTCCTTCTACTCTAATGATAACAGCTTTAGCGTGGTTTATTGTTGATGAGAGGGTGCAGAGATGTGGCTTTTGTGGGACAATAAAACACTAGAGAGCACCATTAACTTAATGAAAATTCAATAAACGCTACCAGAAAACTTTACTGACAAAGTACAGCGGGTTTAAGTGTTTCTTTATGGTTTCCTTCCAGGCAAAGGCAGTTTTAATAGAGCCGTCCTTTATGACAATATGAAAAGACTAAAAATAAAAAGCTTACATTATAGTTCGGTTAGCAGTAAACTCTGATTCAATAATGGTGGAGAATATTTATGGCCCCGCAGGGTCTCTGGACTCAGTTTCATTGGATATATCTAACATAAAATCAATTACTCTTCATTCGATAGTTTAAGGCTGTTACTCATCCACACTGTCACTGCCTTGACCCAAACATCACTTGGCTAGGGAGAATGGGTAAATGAATGAATGGATGACTGTCTTTGGAGGGATAATTAAGTACACTGGTTTTCACAGTGTGAGGATGAGTGGTTGTAAGGGAACTCCATCAGTGTTTTTTTCCACAAACGCTCCACATTAGCTAAGTGAAGGGGAATTTAAATCATGGGAAATAACCCCTTTGCTTCTCCACCTCACAGGTGTCCTTTGCAAACACATTTAAATAAGACATGTACTGTCTTATTTAAATTGTATTTAAAACCTAAAATAAAAGAATGTGTTACTGACGTTATACTTAGCTGAATGGGTTTCATCTGAATGTAGAAAATAAGTGTCTGAATATGTAACTATCTAAATCTATTCTTATTTGATTCTTTTATCATGGTGTGCTTTTTGATTAAAACATGATATATTGAGAAAAAGGGGACAGATCTAAGGTGTACTTGTAGGTTAAATAATAATAATAATAATAATAATAATAATAATAATAATAATAATAATAATAATAATAATAATAATCCCCAATAGTTAGAGACTATAAAGAACTGCTTTATTTATATCGCTTTGGGCTAATTTCCTACTCTAAATGTACCTGTGTGAAATACCTGTAAATATGTTGAAATAATCTGCTTTGTAAGTATGATTTTGCATGAAAAAAATATTGTTGTATTGGCACATACTTTTGCCTAAGCATGTTTTTTTTTTGTACAGTCACTTCCCATGACTTTGCCTGTTTGGTCACATCCAGAATTGAGATCCTGCCATTTATCTTGTTCTTTTGAAAACTGGGGTTTTAGTCAAGGGTGTTCAGTCTGGTGTGGCTGCATGTTCGCATTCCAGCAAAACAGTTCATTACAGTCCAGTGCGTCTGGAGTGTAAATCTCAAAGTCACCAAGATTCTTTGCATATAACTATTTAAATCTTTTTTGTTATTCTTAGTATTCTGTTTTTTTGGTATTCTGAGTGTTCGAGTTTTTAGTATCGGAAGTACTCTGGTTTTTGGTATTCTAAGTATTTTGGTTTTTGGTTTTCTGAGTATTTTGGTTTTTAAGTATTCTGAGTATTTTTGGTTTTTGGTATTCTGAGTATTTTTGGTTTTCAGTATTCTGAGTGTTCTGGGTTTTCAGTATTCTGAGTATTTTGGTTTTTAATTATTCTGAGCATTTTTGGTTTTCAGTATTCTGAGTGTTCTGGGTTTTCAGTATTCTGAGTGTTCTGGGTTTTCAGTATTTTCAGTGTTCTAGTTTTCAGTGTGTTAATGTGAGCTCTCGGTGAGGAGAGAGGCTCTTACCGCTGAAGTGCGCCAGTCTCGGCAGGAGCGCTCCGGCTCGGATCCAGGGCTCCAGGTGAAAGTGTCCTGCAAGAACTGCGGCACGCAGGTGATCCGGGTGCGGATGCGGGAGAGGCGCGTGCGGGACGGCGCATACGGGCGCGTGAGGAAGTGAGTAGAGCCCCGCGAGAGAGCCGGGGGGCAGCGGGGCCAGGGGCGGTGGGGAGATGCTGAGGAGCCCGGGCTTGGCCACTAGACCGCGCGGCTGCTGGTGGACATCTCCAGGGTCCACAGAAACGAGTCCGGCATCATTCTCTACCACCAGCCGGGACTCCGCCGCCAGCAGAGCGTCGATCCGAAAACTCTTCGACTTATCCATGGAGAACAATATCGACGGTCCTTCTCTCAAGAGTTTTTATGTCTTCACAGTGGTTTATGAAAAAGCAACCTTATCAATTTTATTTGTTTTTTAAATACCTTTGTTTGTTTTGGATTTGTAACGTCCCGGTAAATTCTGATTTGTTCTTTTGTGTCTAACCGAAACGCTCAAGTGAGTTATTTGGTCAAACCTGACTGGGAGTGAGCTCATGTCCTCTGTCTTCTCGTCATCATGCCCGCTGCATCGCTGCCAAAGGAACCTGCAGCTCCCACTTGTACCAGCGGAGAGTTTTTTTCACACTCGTTTTCAGGTGCGTTCCTCTGTTCTGATTGGCTGAGAATCCTCGCAGCGCCTCGGTCAACTCCGAGCCTAATCAGGGGCGTAGCTTATTGGAAAACGGGTGGAATACGAAGCAACGTCGGCTCTGATTGGCTGACAGTGTCCCAACGAACGAATTCCTCGCGGCTTCAGAGCTCTTCAGTCTGAAGAAGTGCATAATTTAACTAGATTAGATATGCACATCATTTCCACATCTTTTACTGAATTTACGCATATTTACCCAATTATTTATTTACCTGAGGATAGCGTACAAATAAATATAGGGAATTAAATGCAATACGTTTTACATTTAGAGTCGATATGAATGAGCAGCTCTTATTTTAGGGATATTTTGTGCTCTCTGTTATCAACACAGAAACATGAAAACTGGGAATGACGTGTATGAAATAACGTGCACATATGACAAAATCTGTTATCATAATTGTTGAAAACATGATACGGATAAAAAACAAATAAGTACACAGTATTGTTCCATTATTTACAATAATTATAACAAAAACAACAACAGCAACAGCAATAATAATAACAACAATAATAACAATAATAGTAATAATACTAATATAATAATAACAATACTAATAATTACTGTTATACAATAACGGTGACTACATAATTACTATAATTACTATTATCAGCGCGAGAAATCGTCAAAATTTAATAATTGAACGATCTTGTATTTGTAGTAATCTACATACAGATATCAACCACAAATAAACTTTAGCATTCTTCGATTACTTACATAATTTCAATGAAAATTACTAAATAATTCAAAACAGTCACTGAACCGTTTTTAGCAATTGCTAAATGATAAGCATTTGATCTTTCCCACAGGTGCATTCGGGCGGGTCCTTTCTCACAGAGAGCAGGAGACACACACACACAC
>JBBPCW010000002.1:15397998-15410446 GCA_037974425.1 Phenacogrammus interruptus
TCTCTCTCTTCTCTCTCTCTCTCTCTCTCTCTCTCTCTCTCTCTCTCTCTCTCTCTCTCTCTCTCTCTCTCTCTCTTCTCCTTGTTGGAATCTGTGTATGCCTGTTTGCTGGGTTGCCGGGCAGCTGCTGCTTGTTTTTTGAAAGCCGACCTACTATGGTGCCACCCCCGCCTTTCCATAACCCTTCGCCTACGGTCAGAGTCACATGCTCTGGCATTTAGACCCCCAGCACCTTCCAGCAGCAGCACTCTCACCTCCCCCATACTGACACGTAGTCTCTTGGGCAGGTCACGCACTGACGACAGCCCCAGCCCCAGACAATGCTGTAGGAGAAGAAAAACATATCATAAAGGAAAACACAAAAAAAAAACCCAAAAACATAACAGCACAGAGCATGTCATGAGCGTCAAGCATTTACTCAGCGATTGCTCTGTGATAGTCTTCAATATCAATAATTCACGTTCACACCCAGTATTCCCGGGAAGCAGAACTTTTGGAGAAAAATGTGTTACTCGTATATTTTATTTGGAGCAAAACAAAATGTTCAGCCACCATCTGGAACGCCTATGGGCAGGTTTCGAATTCTAGGTCATAAAGATAAAGCAGCGCAACAAAATGCTGGTATTGTGATTATAATGGAATCATATTACATCTGTGAAGACGTGATTCAAGACCTGTTTCTAGAAAACTACCTGCGTCATTTGTACAAATCATCGACATTTGTTGATTCACATGATTCAGATCACCCAAAGTTCCCACAGAAAAGCTTATCTGGTGCTGTGCCTGGTCAGGGCTTGTGATTGGATAGCCTTCTGCAAAATGAACACTGCCGATGTCAGTATCACAATACTGCTTAATGAATTATATTTGTGCTATTATATAGTAGCAGTGAGTCAAGCATAAAAGCCCATTTACAGCAGTGAGTACGCTGTGATTTAATCAGTCGGTTTTTAGAGATTAGCTCTTCAGTTTTCTCGCTGCCTCCCACCTGCTACCCATGGCTCCACACTGCCGCCCTGCCATGAGCAGCAGCTGGGCCAGTCACCCCCAGGGACTATTAATGTCTGGAAGACACAGGAGCAGAAAGCCTAAAAAGCAGAAAACTCTTTTCAGTGACACATTCAGTTGAATTAAAAGGTGAATATTTCAGTTTTTATTTTCAGATTTTTTCGTACGGGTCAGGTCTTTTTCGTTTCTTAGTCCAACTGGAATTGATTGTGGGGCTTTCATAATGCACACAATTCTCTAAGGTTTCCAAAGACATGCATCTTTAAGACAATCACCCCTGAGCCCAGAGGCCTATAAACAGCGCATGGGTCACCGGCTGGGCTGTGTTTGTGGTATCCAAGCAACTGTGGACCTTGTGTGATCTGACCTTGTCATGAATCATTTTTAACCTGTCGTCCTCAATCCTTTCACTAGAAGGTACTTTCCTCAGGGAGTGTCCCCAACCTAATCCAACATTATCTTATATTTTTCAAATATTATATTTTAACTGCCCAAACCTCAATTATAATTATAATAATTATATCAAATAATTATTATTTGATTATATTATTATTTGATTATATTTATAATTAATTATAATTATTTTGATTGCCTTTTTAAAAAACTGCTCAGAAACAGCAGGAGTGTTTTAATTATGTGAATAATTTACAAGGAATGCACCAAGAGGAATGGTCCAAAATCATCTTGGATAGGCTGTCTACAATGAGGGACTGCTTTGGAATATGTGTTTAGAATACAGAAAATAATATTATAATTGGAGTAGGTACTGTTCTGGATACAGATACTTTTTTAGGAGAATAGTATTTGAATACTTAAAGCAATACCATCTCTCAGAAAATTACAAAGAAAAGAAAAATGAATGAGCTCCAGGTATAGCATGAGCTGACTGATAAATCTGTGTGACGCACCGGTTGTTTATCTCAGCATTACTGAAGTCTTTAAACTATCCAGAACAGTTTTATTACATTTAAACATTCAATACGTTGTCGGTGACAACTCCCAAAAGCACAAACTGTATAGTCACATTATACATTTAGAAAAAAATTCATTCCCATTCAAGAAACAAGTGGTGGCTGGAATGAACTGAATCTATCAAATTATAAGAACATATTTACTGAAACACATTAAGAACTACGGGAAGAAGACTGGTGATTTCTCTGTGCCTTATGTGCAAGATAATAAATACTTTTAAATATTTTCTGAACATGCCACTTTTATATGCTGTAATTTAATGCCATTTAGGCCAATTTTTCTGCTCAATTCTGCTCAACACTGGATATAATATAATTACATGAATGCAAGAGTTTTTAATATACATATATAAAGTTTTTATATATAAAGTTAGCATTTTGAAGAGATAAGGTGTTGTGATGATGAAGTAAGATGATGTTTTACAATACAGTGCTGTTTGTAGACAAACATTTTGTAAAGCAGCTCTTTAATTAATTCTGTTCAAAGTGCCAATTTCAGACAAATTTTTTTTTTTAAGAAACAGAATAGTTTATTTTAGAACAGCTGATGAAAAGCATATCTCTTCCTGTGACATTGTTGCTAGAACCACATAAGCCAATTCACTTATTTCTCTGGCAGCAGGCCGTGGTTTTCTGTGTCACGGGTATGCCTGGGTAAACGCTCACGCTAGGAGGTGACCTGAATATAGCGCAAGACACTAGGTTTCTCACAGCCTTCCAACAGTCCCAATAACTCAACACTCTCAATGTCCAGTGACCAGCTTCCAGTAATTATTTACTCTTTTACCATTTACCAAAACCTCATGCTAGATCAGTGACTGTACACTTTAGATTTCCCAAACTGAGGGGATAAAACACAGACCATCAAACACACATCAGACGCTGTCTCTGAAGCAGTCTCTACCTCTTTTATGTCTCTATGAAGTAGTAAGAGTATAGCATTGGTAAATATGCTTATAGTCTCCAGTGTATGGTATATATGAAAGTGACCATTTGTCATACGTGAACACACCACTGCACACAGTGTGAACAGCACGAAATGCAACCTCTGCATTTAACCCATTCACCAAGTGAAGCAGGGGGCAGCTACGAACACAGCGCCCAGGGAGCAGTGCGTGGGGATGGTACCTTTCTCAGGGTACCTCAGCAGTACCTAGCGGTCTTGGGAATCAAACCCGGACTTTCTGGTCGCAGGGTGAATGCCCTAACCACTAGGCTACCAGCTGCCCCTATAAGTTAGAAAACCTGTCCTCTTGTTGAGAGTATAGAAAAAAAGTAGAAACATACTAAGAAGTTTCCATCCAATCTCAACTACAGACTATAGTGCTTGTCTCTTAATCAATGAGTATTGAAGTGATGTCAAAGAACCATTTGCCTAAGGGCTTGATAAACTGGACTGCGTATGTAAAAAAACAGTTTGGGAAGTTTCTTTACCAATCTAACAGTTCTTTCACTACTTTAAAATGGATCTTAAAACTCACTGGTAACAACAGTTTGCCAAAGAAACATTCATTGAAATGGTATTTAAGGAAATAGTTCTTCCACGCATCAAACCAAGCATCATTTTTGGCACCTTTATTTTGGAGAGTGTATGAAAGTGCTCTGTCGTTTGTATGCCTCAGAACCATTTTCACCCGTCATTTTTAAGTATTGACTCAGAATAGGGGGGCGCCTGCATTTCTCCCTATCAAACCACTTTCTAAAATTGCTGTATTGAGCAGTTTCAGTCCTAATGACTCACATGGGCTGCCAAAATCCTCTAGAGCGTAACTACGTGCTATAGCAACTATATATAGCTAAATAGCTATAGCACTGCAGTTGATAGCTTTCGTGTTGCTTCAGTAATGCTGAATTCTGCTGTCAATCCACTGGCAGCCAATGTAAATGTCAAAGTTCTGCAGAGTTCCCCTGCTTTAGAAAGTACAAAGAAAACTTAGTGTGTTATAAATGACATTGCTTGAGTTCCTTTGGGCATTCGTGACACCATATACACACACTAAACACATTTCAAAGCAATTCCTATAAAAGACAGAAATAAAAAAAAGTGGCTCATGTTTCTTTTTGACCCTGGTGGGGGGCCGCACATAACTCATACCACCTGAACCACTACATGACAAATGTTTTAAACCAATTGTTAGTGTGAAGGATACGTTACATTAGGAATGTGCAGTTGAAGGATTCTAGCCTCATTCCATGCAGCCTCAGTCTAGAGACTACATTAACTTCAAGCAGGTATCAGGATGAAATCAATAGTTCCTTTGTGTTCACATCATGGAGAACCTAACATGGAGCCTCAACCCCAGCTCTACTGCCAAGAAGGTCCACCAATATCTCTACATCCTTATGAAGATTAAGGACAGTGCATCTTAACTTCCGATTGTCACTACATTCCGCACAATAGAAAGCATTCTCTGTTGCAGACACTTACGCTGCATCTGCAAATCCAACAGCATGTTGGATGATTCCTCCCACACCCTCTTTCCCCGTCATCTATCTGGCAGGTTTCACAGCATTCAAGCCTTCACTACCAGGATGAGGAGAAGTTCTTCCCCAGGCCATCAGACTCGTACACACACACACACACACACACACACACACACACACACACACACACACACACACACACACACACACACACACTGTACAGAGCTGCTTCCATTCTCCCAATCACACAGCTTACACACACTTAACTGCCATCCTTTAACTATTATATACTGTATCTATTCAATTCCTGTTACTGCTATTTGTCACAATTATTTATTGCTGTTTGCAATATTTTTGCATACTTAACGCTTCTGCTGATGGAATAGGGTATGTCATTAAACCATATTCAGTTTCACTGTGTTAAAATTCCTACTTGACTTGATCTGACCTGAGGTAATCTAAAATAAATGAGAGACTAATTAAACAACGGAAGCAAAGTGTGGGTATGCTGAACAGCATAGTCTACTGTGTGTGCTGGAACTGCTTAGCTTAGTGTGTGTGCTGGAACTGCACTTAACTGATAAGTGTAGTATTAGACAGGTTTGACATAGAGTTTCTTTTTCTGGGTAAAAGCTGTTGAATACCTTCGGAGCCAGAGTAATCAGTCAGCCATTGTAATGCCTGGTGAGCAGTACCAACAGAGCTAAACATTAGACTCTCCAGTAGAACATTTGGACATCTGGCAAACCTGGTAGGTAGATAGGTAGACATCTGAACATAGGTAGATATAGGTAGACAACTGGACATATGGCAATGTCAGTGCATTTTTAGATGTAGATACTTTTTGTAGGTTTAACGAAACATAAATGTGATAACCCTAGTAAGCTAACTCGCTAGCTTTCTCTAACAAACAAGGCTAGTGCTTTGCGAGTATTTTTTTTTTTTAGTATTTTTGCCTAAACTATTCCTTCAAACATTGCTTAATATGCAATATATGACCATGTTTTTTATGTATTCTTGCAATGAACCTATAAAAGGCAAAACCTCTACAAAAAGCAACTTTACTTTTTACAATTCACTTTTCACCCATGTGTCTTTGAGAACTGTATTTGTGTCTTTCTAAATCCTTCAGTGCTTCAGTCTTTGTTTATATGCTCAAGGTGAAGAAGGTGGTGTTAATGTAAAATCGTTTGCTTGTCTGTCTGTGTCAGGTCTACAGCCTCCTTCTATCTGAGAGGCCCTTAGGAGAGCATTCTAGTGACAGGGATCAGACTGGAAGCCTATTAATAGCAGTGACAGCAGCAGCTGTAGAGTAAGACAGACCATTCAGTCAGTCACTGGACAGCCAGGGGAATGACAGGCAGAGGGGGGTGGGAGGCATTCCAGCCCTTTTATATGGCTTTGTGACTGTCTTCTCATCTTGCTTAAGTCTTGCATGATGCAAGATATGAGTAAACTCATGACATGAACTACCTGTATATATAATTATGTTTACTATATATGAACAAAAATAGGGTGATAGTAGCCAAGTGGGTAAAATACTCGCCTGTGAACCCAATGACCAGTTGCAGGTTCAACCCCCCACTTTTTGCCATTGTGTCCTTCAGCAAGACACTTAACCCTTAGTTGCTACAGGGGGACTGTCCCTGTAAATAATGATTGTTAGTCACTCAGGGTAAGGGCGTCAACCAAATGCTCCCTCTTTACCCACTATATTGTAGCTGTGTATAGTGGGTAAAGGGGGAGCATGTGGTTGACGCTCTTATCATGCTCTGTATCTTTACAGGAAAAGAAAAAAAAACATTCTGAATTTGTAATAGAATCTAATGTACAAAAACTGTACTGAGGTAGTTTTAGACCATTTCTAATACCCAGTTAATCCTGTAATGATTACAAAAAGAAAAATTAAACCCAACATACAGAACCAGATATAGCAACCATAGTAATGACGTAATTAGCAGTTGAAGAATAAGCCTAGGTTTTAATTATGTCAATTATGTTGACTGACCAATGGATTTACTGACCAATCCCAAAATTCTTAGGCTTCATGCATCAGAGGACAGAGGGATGGAACCGAAAATCTTTAAAAATGACTGTAATTCACTTTATACTTGTCCCAGTTGTAGATGCCAAAAAACAATACGCCAGTTGGTAGTTGTGTAAATTTGTCTATTGTCTATTGTTAAAGATTGCTAATTGGGACAATATAGACTTCAGAAATTTGGCTCTGTGGTCAGTAGCGAGAACAGACGTCTTGCTTGCTCTAACTTTCCCAAATGCTAATCTGTATAAAGAAACAAAGACTGAGAGCCAGACAAGAGCCAGCACTGAATCACCACTCTGGGGCTTCTGTTCTCCGTCTGTACTAAGGATGCCACATCCCACTCACTCAGACAGCCGCTCTCCCACCAGCTTCCTGAAAGAGTGAGAATATCTCACAGCATGGACATGGAAGGCTTGAAGTGTGTATAAGTCCAGACCAAGCTCTAAAAAGAAAGTCATGTTTGATGACCTTATGCATGGCAAAATCCAGCGTTTGCCTTGTCTCATATACAGCTAAAAGAAATTCTTTCAAAGTCATGGTTGTTCATAGCTTTTCACTGTAGTGTGTCCTCACAAAACTCCAATGTATATTCAAGAGTGGAATTCTAGCAATGGCTATATTGTGAATAATGTTGTGAGAGTTATTTAAGATCCTTTTCCCAGGTAACACGACTCCATGCCTCAAACACATAACCTTGTCTAGGCCAAAGACCACCTCTGTCGACCCACTCACCCTGTCCTGCTCACTTACTGGCATCTACCCCACCCAACAACTGGAAACCCAATGACAGCTGAGAGAACATAGTGGGCAATGGGAAGAGGTGGGGGAGTTGCGGGGGTTGTTATGGGTGAGGGTGGGGGTCTGAAGTGAGCGAAGCTACATATAGCAGCACCCTTGGCTTCTGGTCCTCATTCTAGTCAAGCCCTCCAACTCATCCAGTTTCGAACCAGCATATGTCCCAGAGTTTTCCAACCATGAGCAAGACCTACAGTGCGTCCGCTGAAACGGCCTCCTCCTACCGCCGTACTTTTGGCTCAGGCTTGGGCTCCTCCATGTCCAGCTCGCTGTTCTCTGGCGTGGGCTCCTCTGGCTCTTCCTCCCGTATGTCCTCCAGAGTCTATGAGATGTCCAAGTCCTCCTCAGTCCCAGCGTACTCCAGCCACCGCTCATCCTTCAAGGCTGGACCTGTGATGCGCTCCTATGCCGGTATGGGTGAGAAGCTGGACTTCAACCTGGCTGATGCCATGAACCAAGATTTCCTGAACACACGCACTAATGAGAAGGCTGAGCTGCAGCACCTGAATGACCGCTTTGCCAGCTACATTGAGAAGGTGCGCTTCCTGGAGCAGCAGAACCAGGCCCTGGCTGTAGAGGTGGAGCGCCTGCGAGGCCGTGAGCCTACTCGTATTGCTGAGATGTACGAAGAGGAGATGAGGGAATTGCGCAGGCAGGTAGATGGCTTGACCAACCAGAGAGCTCGCGTGGAGGTTGAACGGGACAACCTGGCTGATGACTTGCAGAAGCTCAAACTCAGGTAAGAGACATTTTAAAACTAGCCACAATTTAGCATCGCATACGTAAACTTCTTTGATGGGGTCACCACAGATATAGACTGTTCTCTATTAGTCATCAGCTGGAGAGCTTTATGATTATGTTCTTGTAGCAAGGTGTTTGAAGCAGTTCAACATAAAATGCCCACTAGACAGACCAGAAGTGAGTCAGATATTAAGAACATTTAGAGCTATTTGAAGGACAGCTATAAATAAGAATGACAGGGCCTTTAGAGTTCACCTCAATGCCGGGGTGATTCTTCATGCTAGCACTGCTTCTGTCACTCCCACCTATTCTGACGCATGTTATGCAACAGTATGTCTGCTATATAAGAAGTCACAGACTGGAAAGAGACTTGCTGTTCTCATAACTCACGTATGTGATTGGAAAACGTCATGGAACAGGACACAAGTCACTTTTATGGTATTTTTGGCAATAATCTACATCTACTTCAATTTAATAGCTCTTTGAATTGGCATTAAAGAAACCTCATGGTCTGACAGTAACAGACCATCTCTTGCGATACAGACCTGTTTAAGCTCAGATTCCAGCAATACAGCTTAGACCAGTTACTGACACAAAAGAGAGAGAAGTAGTGGTAGAGAGACTATGAGAGAGAATGAATGGGTGGTATATTTTAATGCATGGTGTACAGTAACCCTACGTAGCGACAACTGAAGGTGTGGTGTATGTTATTAGAAATGTGATTTGACAGTACTAGTTACACTCCCAGCTGCAAGAGGACCCACAATCATGTAAGAGCAGCTACCAGATTAGAAAGCTATTATTATCCTCCCAATATACCCCCCAAGCACTGCGGAGAATTCTCATCTCCTAAAATACCCTTATCTCTCTCTCTCTCTCTCTCTCTCTCTCTCTCTCTCTCTGTCTCTCTGTCTCTCTCTCTCTCTCTCTCTCTCTCTATCTCATGTGTGGGTGAGCGTGTGTGTATGTGTATATGTGAGGATGTGAGCACATAGCACTCAGGGGACGGCAGGCATTTGAGTGTGACTGCCCCACATTAACAATACTGATTCACGATAACCATTTGTCAGCTTTTAATAGCAGCTGCTATTCATAGGCATTACTTAGTGGGACTAGATCTCTGCCTAAAAGAGGAAGAAAGAGCACTTCAAAATCTTTTTTATTCCACAGTGTGAAACTGTGATAGTATTTCATTTCAATATTTGACCTTTTCAACATCTTATGAAAAGCAATTTGAGCATTTGTAACTTTAATGGAAAGTTCTGTATGACTAACAACTATTAGTATTAGGCTGAGAACAGCAATGCACCTGTGAAGTAAAATTTGTTGAAGGTTTTGGAGCTCACTTGATTTTCTCAAGGCATATCATGGCATGTAATAGAGTCATCTGCCATCTGTGTTACTCCCACATCTGTCATTGAAATATCATCAGACTAGATCAAACTGTCATCAATGCTACGCTTGAAAGTTGATATGTGGTGCGTGCTGTTGGTATCACTATTTCAAAGGAGTTAGGGCCATAAAATTTAATTACCACTGCAATGGTGTTATTCCACATGGTACATAGCCCACCCTTTTCCAACCTTAGGCTTTGTTCACCTATAGGAAGTTGATACTAGTGGGCCAGTTAATGGTCATTTCTCCTATATTAAAAAACAGCTGTCTGTAAAGCAAACGCCTACTGGGAATTAGACGAGAATTTTTTTTTGAAGAATTGGAAATTCTTATATTGCTGCACTAACATAACAGTTATGTTACTCAACATAAAAAGACATTTCAGTAATTAAAGATTCACGAACCTGTTACCTGTGTGGACATTTGTAGGGTGTCAGATGTCTTTAAAGCAGAAACTTTTCTTTTTGTTCTTCCACAGACTTCAGGAAGAGATCCATCAAAAGGAGGAGGCAGAGAACAACCTCTCCGCTTTTAGAGCTGTAAGTCCACCTCAAGCAGTCATGTCCAGCACCAGTGAGATCTCACACATTTCAAATGAAACTCAGATATCTAGTTAAGCTTCCAGATATTGTGTTCAACTTGGTCCTGGAGGGCCTGTTCCACCAAACTCTGCAGGCCCTCAGTTTTCCACCCTGTTTGAAAAACACCCTGCTTGACAACACTTGATCTGAAGTTTTTAAAAGACTATGAGTTTGGTATCAGATTGAGACTGAACTGTACTTCATATCTTCTCTTTAGGATGTTGATGCTGCCACTCTCGCCAGGCTGGACTTGGAGAGACGTATTGAAAGCCTTCATGAAGAGATTGCCTTCCTCAAGAAGGTCCATGAGGAGGTCTGTGTGCTTTTCAAAGCCTTTACTCCATCATTGTCACTCGACACACTCATTCAATTCCTGTCACTCCTGGCTATGTCAGCACACCATGAAAACTCATAATTTTCTATATTTGTTTAAATATAAGCCCTGCAGAGAAATACCAGAAAATATCACACACGTGTATTACACACATGTATGTGCATACTCATATCTCCGAAGGTTATTTCTTAATCTCTCCCGGTTCTGCCTGACATTTGGGGGTGAAATGTTAGCGTGACACAAGCCTGCGTGTGTGTGTGTGTGTGTGTGTGTGTGTGTGTGTGTGTGAGTGAGAGCATGTGGGTTTGTCAGCTGTGCTCTGATAGGGAGGGGGAGTGTAATACTGTGGAACAGATGCATTTCTATAATTAAAACCTGAGAAAGAGATTCACACACACAGCCTTGAAACAGATTAAGGAAAATAGGCTACACTTGCATATGTCCCACATTCTCTGTTTATTCATGGAAATATGCACCATAGGCAAATATGGTACGGTAGATTAATTTAGTAATAATTCTGTACTGGTTTAGATTAGCCTAGAAGTTAATCACCTCGGCTTTTCAAACTACTCTCAGCCAATTAGGTGTTACATTGCTGTAGCATGAATAAATAGTTCGACAATGTAACTAGAATTTTTTTTACTCGGCTGAAGTTCAAATATCCTTGAACATTCTTTTAATGTTTGCTTCCTTTCTGCGTTTAGGAAATCCGTGAGCTCCAGAACCAGATGCAGGAGTCCCAAGTCCAGGTCCAGATGGACATGTCCAAACCTGACCTGACTGCTGCTCTGAGAGACATCCGCATGCAGTATGAAGCCATCGCTGCCAAGAACATCTCAGAGGCTGAGGAGTGGTACAAGTCCAAGGTGTGTCACTGAGACAAAAACAATATATTATAATATTGCCAGGTGTAGCATTACCAGACGTACAGCAGTGCCTTGCCTTCGCCCTCAAACTGACTGCAGCAAATTGTCGGTGTCCCCAGGTGTCGGATCTGAACCAAGCCGTGAACAAGAACAATGATGCGCTGAGACAAGCCAAGCAGGAGAGTATGGAGATCCGCCACCAGGTCCAGGCCTACACCTGCGAGATTGACTCCCTCAAGGGCACTGTAAGTATCTGTTTAATCTTTGTTTTACATAATCTGTAGGAACAATCCTCATCCTCGACAGCAATCCCAACATGAGCTCAATCTCGGAATGCCCGTCTAAACAGTTATTAGAAAGTCCGTTATGTATTTGCTCAAGTCTTTGCATGTACTGGCTTATAGTGAGTGGCAATGAAGCACAGCCGACAGCGCATACCTGTTCTCTACATCTTGATGGTATTTTATTATTGCAATTACTATTTCTCTCTCTCTCTCTCTCCAGAACGAATCTCTGATGAGACAGATGAGGGAGATGGAAGAGAGGATGGGCCGCGAGGCCGGAGGCTACCAGGACACCATTGGCCGTCTGGAGGGTGAGATTGCTAAAATGAAGGACGAGATGGCCCGTCACCTGCGGGAGTACCAGGACCTGCTCAATGTCAAGATGGCCCTGGACGTGGAGATCGCCACCTACAGGAAGCTGCTGGAGGGCGAGGAGAGCAGGTGAAGAATTTTTAAAAGGGTCAAGATGATCTACATTAAATTTAAATGGCCTTTAGATTATTCAAATATATTGCCTTGTTTTTATTTGCTTATTTGTTTTTAACATATGATTATTTAATCTGACCAAAAGGTAAAAAAAAAAAAAGGTAGGAAAGGGTAGGTAGGAAATAGAGACATACATGTGTCATTTTAAAATCATTACTACTGATGGAACAACGTTTTTGCAAATTGAATTCTCATTGAAAATATCTATTCTGATCCAAAGGAATAAGAAAAGACCGGTAGATTAAGATGGGTTGATTGTACTAAAGGAAGATATATCAGGCTGGCCATGTGAATACTATTTTCACTGTGTGTGAAATAATTACCAGTTTAAGTACAGAGTACTCTGACATGTTCTGTATGTGGGACACTGGTGGGTCTTACAGACCTTTATAACATATCAGGCATTCAGTTTTTCAAGCAGACATTACAAGCAGAGAGACAGCATGTTTCAACCTGTCATCTCTTTCCTTCTCAGGATTTCTCTGCCTGCACAGTCTTATTCCTCCTTGAGCTTCAGAG
>JBBPCW010000002.1:15441673-15458716 GCA_037974425.1 Phenacogrammus interruptus
TTAAGAATTTTTTTGGAAGTGTGATCGGCCAATTTTTACCAATTTTTCCGCTACCAATTTTCCCCCCAGATAACAGAAAATTATAGGTGCTGCATGTAGTCGATGACACAAAAAAATGGGTTTCAACTTTTTTAATGTAATGTGGTAGTTACTTTCCCTGTTTACTGGTTACCTTTATAATAGTGACATATGATAGTGGCAGCTCTACAGCCAATACAAACAAAAATCTAATTTTCTTTAATATGAAGATTTTTTTCATAACAAAATTTCTTTACAAATTTATATAAATAAAATATAATTCATAAACAAATAAATAAACCCCCCAAAAAAAGATTGGTTTGAAATCGGCAATATGTGTGAGTGATTGGACGATCACCGATCAGGTATATATATATATATATATATATACACACACACACACCTGGAGGTATGTGTAAACAGCTGCCTCCCAAAATTCACGGGGGTAACGTTCCAAGAGCACCTGTGAATTGGTGATGCGGTAAAAAAAATGCCTATAAATTTTATAGCCTAAACACTATAAATGCCTCCAATATACTCCCTAAACACTTAATTTCAAAATCTGCTTAATACATTACCATAAAAGTAAAGGTAAACTTAAGATAGCTCCACACAAGAAACAGGATGCAGGACTGTATCTGCCAGAGATGTGTCACAGGGCAGTAGCCAATCAACAGCAAGGAGAAATGAATAATGCTCTCGGATTTGCTATTTGCAAACCTCCCGTCTCCGAGTACAGCGGTACTTCACCATCCAAAGATGCATTTTTGTATAGGGTTCCTTTGTGTTCTCTTTGTGTTTTTGAAAATTATACAAAAAATGTATAAAGTTATACTTAATATGGACATTAACTGAATGTAAGTTGATATTTATATTACAAAAAGAAACAAGTAAAAGGATCGTTCTGCTGATATGAGAAACAAAACTGAAATGCACAAGGCATGAAATGGCTTTAAAAATGAGTTCAAAATATCCCTCTCTAGGATCCATCAAAGTGGAAGGTTCATCACAGCACCCAGACTCTAGAACAGGCCATTCCTCAAAAATAAGCATCAGAACAAGACATCCACCGGTAAGAGAGGCTGCGAAAAACGTAACCGTCACTTTTGGAAGTGCTGTGAATGTGCTATAAGGTATATGCAAAAAGGAGAGATATTATGAAGTTTGTTTTTATGGGGGAAATAAGGAAATAATGTACTCACAGACATTCAGAGGCATACATTTTTATAGACTGCATTTCAAGAGCTTCATCAAACATAATATTTTATGTCCATTTAGTGCAGCCACACTTGCACATCACAAATGGCACTTCAGTTGATTTACTAATACTGAGAATGTAGTTCCACGGCTTCACAAGCTAAAGGTACGGGGCTTTATGCCCCTTTAGCAGACACTTGACTTGAGACTCATGTGCGGCTGCTCAAGAGCAGCCCATTCTCTTGGCAGATTCTCTTGCTTCTCTCTGTTTAGTGTGCACCGTGTGTGTGTGTGTGTGTGTGTGTGTGTGTGTGTGGAGATGTTTCAGTTATGGGTGCATTCTGAAGCAGTTATTTTCACTAATTAAAAGAGGTCTCTAGATACGTTTGGAAATATAGTACAGTGCATTTGTCGAGTTAATTACCACACTTTCTGAATTAGTTTTAACATTATTTGTTAAACATAATGACATCTCTTCAAATATGCAGAGCACAATAGGACAGAACAGACCTAGAGTTCTCCTGATTCCTGGTTACATAAGAACTGACACTATGATATTCACAGCAAGGACTTGTCTGTAATAATACATAATGCCCATGTGCTTTAAATCTATATCGCGACCTTTACTAGAGATGGATATAAAATTTCTGTGTCGTTCACATGTAAATAATTCAGGTCTCCATCTTTAAAATGGCTGGGTCCACAATTACAAATAGTTTAGACACAAATCAGATTCTCCAAACACTCCCAAGATCATACACAAAAAGAATCCAAAGTCCATCAAACATTTCTCCAATTTTAGACAAAAATGTCTTTCATTTATATACTCAGTTATGAACCTTTACCTTGCATGGAATTCTAGGACTCTGGGAACGTATGTAATGAGCAGGGTCGAAAAACCTTGATGTAAAACATGTAAAAATAGACTAACCTTGTATTTATTTAATGACTGTGATTTAGAAAAGCATGTGATGTTCTCTTAGAAAGTGGAATTTTGTGAAACTAATTGGAATTCATGTTTGGCTCCTGACAATAAAATTCAGTTCCAATTCCTGCATCAGGAAGTGAATAGGCATTTACCTTCTCAGAACAGTTATTTAAGTCCTTTCTTTACTTTGTAGAAAAACAAAGTGATGACATGATTAATTGGAAAAATAATGTACTTGATTGCTAATGTAATGGATTGTGACAGCCTAAATACGGATTCATTTTCAGGTCCTAATGAAGATCTATAATGAGGACAATTAATCCTGGAACTGACAGCAGTATGTTTCCCAAGCACTCTAAATCCACCTCAATCCCTGAGCAACCACCCCCCCAAGGCCACAATCTACACAGAGAAGCTGTTGCTGGTGGGCAGGACAGCACTGAAGGGGATAATGGGATTAACATTGACTTTCTCACTTTTCTCTATCTTCTCTTACACACTAGCCCACACTCTCTCCTCTGCGTCTAGCCTGCTATCTTTCGTAGTCTCTCTTTCGTTCTGTTTCTCACTTTAGCTTGTTCTTTCTTGTCCATTCACACAGTATCTGACGTTCCTTGCTAATCTCTATCTCTCTCTATCTATCCCTTTCTTCTCTACTCGCTCTCTCGCTCCTTTGATCTCAGATGAGATATGAAAACGTTTGGTCTGCTGTAGCATAACTCAGTTGGACGGGTCCCTCAGAGGAACACTGCTGCTGCCTTCATCGCCACATTATTACATAACTGCTTCCATTATACAAGACACTGCCTGGATTTCATTCAGCTTCACTCTCCTCATCACGTCCCCAGCCACTCCCCACCAGTTCACACCCCTGCTGAACTAGTCTGGGTGTCCACACATCTGCATCTCATCAAAGCAGGACATTTTTACAAGCACACTGGGGTGCTGGGTCCAACAATGGAACATTAAATGAGTTCATTTTCTGCTACAACTCCCAGTCTAACTCCCAGTCTAAAAACAAACAGGTTTCTTCCCAGACAAAGCCATGTACATGTTCGCCCTGACCAGTTAATGTCCATTAGATTTTTCTTCAAATTCTCTTAAGCATGTAAACAATACCCCTCTATATACACACTTTGCAATGGTAATAGTCTACTGTTGTAAGGACGTCAGTCACAAAAACACAAGTAATCATCAGTACGTGATCTGTGTGATTAATTCTGATTCCAACAAGAACTAATCATCAAACGCATGTCTGTATGTTTCCTTAAGAAGAATGCATAATTGGTCCTGTTTAAATGAATTTAGGACACTATAGTATGAAAAGTAGCTTTGGCAGTAATTTTAAAATGTTCATTTCAACATATTAAACTGTAATATCAAACCAAAATGTCTGCGAAAGTAAGAATAATTGCTATGATATGGGAGCAAGGGACCGGGCTTGTTCTAGTTACCCCACTTGGAGTAATTTACTTATTGCAATATTGCTCACTATTATCTTAAAGGTGTTCAGGGGTGTTTACTCACTCCAAAGAACACAGCTGCACTGCTCTACACCCAAATACTTTTTTCCCCCTAATTTCTCTGGTATATTGTGTATTTACTGTATACTCTGTTATACTGCTGTACTAGATGCGTGAAGTTTTGAATGTTTCTATTTCTGTGTGGTCTGCAACTGCTACCACTTGTCGTAAGACCAGGTAAATGCCTTATGTCCAACAATGTGTGAACTGTTGATATTGATATTGATCGATTGTTAATGTTATTGTTCAGCGTCCTTGAGCTTGGGAAAGGCGCTATACAAATTAAACTTAATAATAATAATAATAATAATAATAATAATAATAATAATAATAATAATATTATTATTATTATTACTTGGCATTGGGAGTGGTGAACTTAGGCTCCTCTGCAACTGCTCCAGAGTCCCCCATTCCTTTTCTACTCCATTTCTATGGTGATTTAAAGCTTGAAAGCGCAAATAAATTCCTGTCTCAGGAACAGGTGCTCCTTAAATAACCCCTTGAAGGCACAAATTAGAAGGGCTGACTGTATAGTTCTGGGTGAATTATATAATAAACAGGCTCCTGAATAACTGTCATGTACGCTCGCTACACTCGTAACATTTTTGAGCACTACAGAATACAAAATGTATAATTCCAATGTTTTCTAACAAAAATATCAAATGGCATCATTTAATAGTGAGACGGTATACGTGGAAATCATATCTCAACATGCGCAGCGTCTATTATACAGTTACAGTAAAAATGTGTTTATAATTTAATCAGAGAGGGGATGTCGAACATCTACATCCTCATCCCGCACACATTCCCTCAGGCACTTTGCTGGTCAATAAATATGAGCAGCACAAAAGCTTTTAAATCTTTTAAACACGACTGTGTCTCCACTGTAATTTAATTTGCTCTGTTTTCTGCTTTGAAACGTCTGCAGATAAAATACATGCTCTTTAATTATTCATGGCTGGGTCACATGCTTCTCGAGTATGACAACACTGAGAAAATCAAACAGCGTCTCTGAACTTCTTCCCCACAGATTCCCTTACAAGCTTCCACAGCAACCAAGCCATCATTTTCTGTGAGAAAACTGGGGAGCGAGATTTTAACCTTTCAGTTACTCCACATTAACCACTTACTGTTTCAGTCACACATCATTCTACACGACAGCCAGGCTCCCGAGTGGCGCAACTGTCTAATTGTTGGTCCTATCATCAGAGATTACAAATTTGATTCCCACTGACACCACAGTCATCCATGTCAGGAGTCTAAAAGAACTCAACTGGCGTTCTACTCCAAGCACACTGAGCAGGCCAACGATGCTGCAACATCAGCAATCTGAAAAGATGTAAGGTCTGGTTTTACGTGACTTTATAGACTAAAACTAGGCAAAAAAAAATAACTTGACAGACACCTGAAGCTAAGACCATTGCCATTACCAGTACACACTCCACACTCAAACACTCTACAGGAGCGACTCAGTCTTCTTCTGATTTGGTTTGAATGGGGGGGGGTGCCACTGCTGAAACCCTTCCACAAAAAAGTTGCAAAACCATCTTTAAAACTGCACAATGGCATGCAGAGTCACTCCGTTAACTCCTCCATTATTTTTGGGCTTCATAATCATCAGGTTTGTGTCAAACAAGATAACTAATAGTTTAAAGACTCAAAACCATTAAGCATTTTTTTCATGGTTTTTACCCTACAAACAAATAAAAAAATAAAAAACATTTCATTACATTCATCTTTTATCCAAAGCAACAAACAAAGAGATTTTCAGAGCAGTATGAAAACCAGAAGAGAGTACCTAGAGTACCTAATCTTTGTGAGAGTAGTGAAGGACGTGCAATAGGAGAGGAAATGCTCTCTCTACAGATGTGTCTCTAGGAGCTAGAAAGAACTTCCCAGTCCTTTGGTCAGCTGGTGATACAGACAGATCAGGTCTCTGTGATTATAGTAATGCAATCTGCTGCTTGAATTAAACCATAACAGTGTATATAAATATCCTCCATTATTTATTTATTTATTTCCCACTATACGAGAAACAGCACCTTCTGTCACTCTGACCACGTGACATCACATTAGCTGATTTTCACTTGTTTTCCAAGCCAATCTATCACAGTGAATTAAAAAAAAAACAACAAAAAAAATCACGACCACTGTGTGTTCAATAAATGCTGTTCACTGATCTTCATATAACATGAAGGCTGGTGAGCCGTTATCCATGATACTGAATGGAAAAGGACCAAAACAATAACAGCCAATGGAGAGAGAGAGGGGAAACAAAAGGAGCCAGGAGCCAGGAGCCAGGAGCTGAGAACAATAGCACGTCGTCTTCAAGAGCTTCATGGGTCCTTTTTTAGATTTTCAAATGGCAACAAAACTGATGTGAAACAATGTAGCCACATATCTGTGCTCTTCTCCTCCCACAGTAACGGTTATACGGGTTATTGTCCTAATGTAGATCATCTCAGTGCCCATCCCAGCATAAAAGATCCTCAAGAGTCTTGATTTAGATGCTCCAGCGCAACATTTCTTATGGCATTTTCGAAAATATAGATTGATAAAGGCCTCTTAATCGCGTATAGTATGATGTTGTTTTAAAAACACATGAACAAAAACAAAAACAAAAAACAACTTGCCACTCACCTCCTCCTCCACGGTTAATTCAGGAGTTGGAGTCTCCTCTAATGTGGAAGCTATTCGAGTTTTAACCCCGTATTTAAGCTCAGCATCGTTTACAAATCGCACGCCCGTGTTTTCTCCAATAAACCTGCATTAACAACCATTTCCACTAAGGAGAATCATAACAGGTGAATTCTCGCTCCTCCTCACCACGATTTGTCAGTGGCGGAGAAGACAGAGACACTACCACTGGCTGGAACCGACCCCAAACCCTTTCCTTTTACTCGGAGCCATTCTCAGGTTAAACAAGTCCTGTCCATTTCCACTGGTCAGTCTCTCAGTTGTAATGGTACTGGTCCAGTTTGGTCCAGTGTCTCCAGCTCAGCTCGGTTCAGCTTTTCACCCGCTCTAGGCTTTGTTTGGACTGTACCATTGAAAGGATGAGAGTAGGGGGAGGGCTGGAAAGGAATACAGACTGTCCACACCATAATGACAGAAGCTGGGTAGGCTGGGTAGGCTGGGTGCGCTGTAGGGACAAAAGTATTGGTACGGCTGACCATTACACCAACAGAGACTTTGTACATTTCATGAAACTGCATTCAGATAATTTAATGTGCAAATGATCCCCCTTTGTAGCTACGGGGGGGGGGGGTCTCTTCTTGGAAGCCTTTCCTCAAGATTTTGGAGTTTCTGTGGTTTTCCTGATGTGTACATACACAATGTAAAGGACTTAAATTGTTTAATAAGCTCAGTGTAGATGCATTTTATAATTTTCCAATGGGATATAAACATACGGAAAACAATTCTGTCTCTCATGGCGACAGTTAAGTCAGTACCCATTAGGAAGAGATATCATAAGGTTTTAAACCTAATTGTTCTAATGGCCTTCATTTTCACTCAAAATTTGTTCAATTTGAGTTGTAGGATACAGGGATATATTGTAAATATAATGCGAATTATTTACCAAATTCTGCATATCACAAAAAGAGTGATAACACAGAGAAGCAATTAACTGGGAACTAATAGGCTTGTATGTATGCACACAGTGAAATGCACCAATAATCAATTACATTTGATTTCTTATTTTAAAAGAAAACCTCTCATTCGCCTTGAGGTAATGCACATATTAAATAATGTTATCTCTAATAAGGAGATCAGAATCTGATGTATTCACTACTTTACGTGGCACACTTACAAATATATATATAAACAAGCCACTAATCAATACTGAATTTAAATCACATCCATCACTATGAAATATTTATACAAATCCAGAAGTGTTGGTCAATTCATTGCCTTGCTCTCCATGACGTTTCAGACAGGGAACTCACCAGCTTGAATGGAAAACCAAAAAAATAAATATCAGGTAAAAGTACAGCATTCAACCAACCTCATAATTCTGTCGCCCTCATGCGGTGACTTTACATAAGTACAGCATTATAGCGCGTCGTATCATGAGTGATAGTTGAATGATAGTCACTGCAGTGCCTTTGCCTGTTCTAAGAAAATAATTGCCACCATAAAAATATCTTCCATCCTAAAGCTACGGTTCCTACAAATCATCATCCCTGTTGCTAATGCACATTGGAAGCTGTTACATTTGTAGGATTTATTGCATTGTATGACCAATGTTGCATACCAAGTAGGCATGTTTAATTATCTAATTGCAGTTTTTAGACATAAATAACAGGATAGTAGCACACAGATCCATGCAAAAATGAGCTGGAGTGACATTTGTGATCCACAAATAATCCAACATTAAAACGATCTTAGTTGGGCTGAATGCAATGAAATACTCCCAGCAATACTCCCAGCAATACTCTAACATCTGGGGTAAAGCCTTCCCAGAAAAGCAGAGTCTGTTGCTGCAATGGATGACAGATTCACTATTCCTTCAACGTATGGGGCCAGTTTCACTGATCTAGATTAAGCCTAAGATTATACTAAAAATAATTTCTAGTTATAATTCTCAGTTTGCTCTAACATTTAGTCCAGGATTAGGCATACTTCAAGTCCAGGAAACCAGTCCAGGGTATTTCCTGATGCTGTTCTGTGTCAATGACAGCAAACTATCCTGTCTTCTCTTAGTTCAAACCTACTTTATGAAGCATGTATATGACTTGCCTGTTGTTTATATAATTCTATGATGTAACAGCACTGCAGGAACTTGAGTGGTTGGGTGTTTCTTAGTCCATGTGCACTCTGCCCTGAGTTAAATCAATTGAAATCAATCCTTAATGAGCTTTGGAGTTGGAAACACATTGTTGACTCAGATTTCCATTTCAAATCCTTCATGTGTAGCATTCTGTATAAAACATTACACCTACAAAGAGTGAACTGATGAAAAGTGTTTTTCTGCCAAATTTGATTTTTGGCTTTTATTTTACGCTGTTTATTTTATAATGGTCTATTCTCTGTGTGACTGTGTAGCTGTAAGCAGTTTACTCTGGGATCAATAATGTTTTCTGATTCTGATATGCGTTTCTGTGCGAGAGAAGGACACTACTCAGTTTTCTAGTCAGTTGATGGCCTCCAGAAAGAAATAATGCTATGGAAACATTTAAGTTAACCCAGAAGAAGGCTGTGGAATCACACAACATTCCTGGTGAGGTGCCCAGAAGACTGAAGAGCAGCTGTATCTCAGCACCACTGTCATTCCAACATGCTTCAAAGCCACCACCATCATCCCTGTGCCCAAGCAGTCTTTGGTGTCCTGACTGTGGTCTCTTTGCACTTACACCCTTTGAGAGGACTGTCCATGAGATACATAACGTCACGGGACCCTGATGTTTGCGTGTCGTCCCTACCCATCTACTGATGATGCCCTTCACCCAACCCTTATCCATGTGGACAAAAATAGCTCTCTTAAATGAGAATACGGTTCACAGACTTTCATTCACCATTCAACACCATCGTTCCCCTGCATCTGATAAGAAAGCTGAGACTGTGGGGTCTGAACTCCTCAGTCTGCAACTTGATCCTGGGCTTTCTGGCTGGGAAACCTCAGTCAGTCAGGATTGGGAGCACCACCACAGTAAGCATGGGGGCCCCCTGGCTGTGTGCTGGGCACATTGCTGTTCAGGCTGCTGACTCAAGACTGTGAAGCAATGCACAGCTCAGACCACATCACATTTACTAATGACATGTCTGTGAGGGGCTGCGTATAGCGAGAAAATATAGCGACTATTGGATGTACAAACCAACAATGTGTCGCTTTCAGTTAAATTCCGTTTGATTTATATAGTAGTTTTTAAAAATGCAGCTTGAGCTCACAAGGCAGCTTTACAGAATGCAAGTCCGAGAGGACAGCCAAGGGTGAGCTAGCCAAGGGTGACAGAGATGAGGAAAAACTCCCCAAAGCTGGAGGAAGAAACTTTGGGGAAAAAACAAGTCTCTTAAGGTAGACAAAACAAAAGAGATGGCTGTTGACTTCATGCTCTGATCACTCTCTACTGAACATCGACAATTCCTTGGTGTTCCCAAGAACTTCACATTGGAAGGATTGCCAGTTGCTGGGATTTTTCTCCATATTTCTTTCTGGGAGGACAAGGACATATGCATCTGACAGTTAAGTTCTAGAACAAAGTGAGAAAAGTGTAAGTTATTCTAGATCTGTAAATTTAAAAACCTTGTTATTATTCAGCTAAGACTGGTGTTAGGTGTATCAGACACAAATGAGTTTAAACCAGTTAGGTGAAAGAATTCACACTGTCCTCCCAGGAGCCAAAGAGAAAATTGCTTTTATATTGATTTCAAGCAGCATTTATCAAGCAGGTATGCCAAGTCCAGTCAAGTAGGTTTATTGTTATTCAGTCATAGACACAGTTCACAGTGAAACAAAGCAACATTCCTCCAGGACCACCGATCAGTTCAGTCAAAACAGACAGTGTGGACAGGACAAAATACAAGAGTGTTACAGAGAGTGCAAAGAAAACGCAAGAGCAACAAAACAACAGAACAAGACAACATTTAGTGCAGTTAACATTTGAATGTTAAAAGTATTATGACAGATACTGTGTTCTACTGTGCAAAAATGTAGAATATAAGATAGTTATGGTAATAATTATGGTAATAATAATTTGCTTTTTTGGGACTGCTGGTGGTTAGGGATTTGTCCCTACAATCAGAATGTGGTGAGTTCCATTCCCAGAACTGCTAGTGGCACCCCTGAGCAAGGTACTGTTCTCACACCCTGCTCCCACAGCTTCACTTAGTGAATGGGTCACATGCAGAGAAAGAATTTACACTGTGCGCTGTGCTGTGATGTGTTCACGTGTGACTATAAGGGGCCACTTTAGATTTTGTAGGACATGAGAAGGTGCTTAATATGAATGGGGCTCTATGGACGTCTGCATGGAAGGCCCACTGAAATTGTACGAGGTGTCTTTAAGATGACGTCATCTTGGCTCAACTTGCATCTCCCCCAGCCGAGCAGGTTCACCTTCTGTCTCTTTAATTATTATCTCTGACATTAACAGGCCTCAGAGAGCACATACAGCTGTTATTGCCGAGAATAACCGTGCATGCGATTTTCCTAATGCGATAGAATAGATATTTTAGACTTTGGACCTGCGTTTTTAAGGTAATAATATAAAACAAGACAAAATGGCCGAGCTACCGATTGGAAAAGGGGTTTCTGCAGGGAAGATAGCGAGCAATGTGCAGAAAAAAATAACCCGAGCTCAAGAAAAGGTAAGAAATGTGCTTGCATGCCCCCCATCATTAATGTCATGTTTTGCATGCGTCGTCCGTTTGGACGCTGGACAGGCTGAAGCCCTGCTGCCATGTCGTGACCGGCAGTATTGCGTCGACCCTTTATGTCCATCGTACTGAATCAACTTCACCTTCCCAGACGATGAAATATCGTCGTATTTCATGTTACAGCGTTTGGGGGATAAAGCAGACGAAGCCTGCCCTACTGCGCAGACTCAGCCTGCTCAGACCCCAGTCCATGGTGCTGAAGCAGCTACATCCATCCCTACATCCATCCGTCCATTCACTGCAGTGAGCTCTACTTATAGAGCCATTCCATGGTGCTGAAGCGGCTTCATCCTTCCCTACATCCGCCCATCCATCTATTCACTGCAGTCTAGCTTAAAGAGCCCAGTCCATGGTGCTGAAGCAGCTACATCTGTCCCTACATCCATCCATCCATCCATCCATCCACCTCAGTGAGCCCTGCTCAGTCTGTCCAGATCTCTGTGTAGGCCAGCTGCTTCTGCATTCTAGCCCTTCGCCGAACACCATAGTAGTTTCCACTTTGAGTAAACCAGGCACAGTGTGGGGCCATTGGGCTTTGACCCAGAATCATAAGTCCTGATTGCTGAGAATCTGGATCCCATGAGGTATACCTAACCCTTACCATTACCTGGGACTCATAACCATCTAAACCAGGGGTCCATAGGGACTCGTTTTGGTACCGGGCTGCACAGAAAGACAGAACAAACATATTTAACTGATTATCAGAGTCTGAAAAATCGTTTATTTTGAAAAAAGAAAAAAAACTCTTGTCTTGGTACATAACACAGTACATCAAAACTGTAGCCCAAAGGTAGCAAAAATGAGTAAAAAAACAAACACACTTTGTTGTTAGTTGTATCTATACTATCATGTTTTACATGAAACTGGTCTGTGGCACAAAAAGGGTGGGGGGGCTGCTAATCTAAACCCCATATTTACTTCAGTCAAGTCAAATAGGTTTATTGTCATTTCAGCTGGACACATTGTAGTACAGGACACAATGCAGAGTGCAAAGAGAAGAGAAGAGAGACTGCAAGAAAAACACAAGAGCAACAAGACAACATTTAGTGCAGTTAATATTTGAATAGATACAATATACTGTGTTCTAGTAGTGAAGTTCTTAGGTGGGCAGAAATGCAGAGTGGAGGTAGACAGCAGTAAATAATAATAGTACAAATAATAGCAGTAGCAGGACAGCAGCTGTAGAGTGTATAATAAATAGATGGGTATTTATATTAAAGTGTGAGGAGAAAGGACAAATAGGCAAAGGGAATGACGAAAAGATCCTTTGTAGCTCAAACGCTGAGAGTAAGTTGAGGTTAGTGTGTGAAGGCTGTAACCGTGTTTACACCAGAGCACCGGCAGCTCAGTGCAGTGAGGCAGTCAGGAAGGAAATCAGATTGATGTCAGTGAGGGCGATGGTGTCTGAAAGTTAGCGCTGTGGTGTGCTTTTCCCATCTGTTAGTTTATGATTTTGGTGATGTTTGTGGCTAAATTGACAGACGTCTTGAATTTATAGCGCCGTCACCACACCGCATTTCCACTGCACCTCCAGTTATTTTCACTCCACTGTCCACGTTTTTTTCCCCACTAACATTTTTCTAGCACTACCAAATGATTTTGGTTGTGTCTCTTTCTTTTCTCCCTCTGTTTTCTGTGTTATGTAGTGAAAACATTGCCTTTTTTTCTCCAGGGACACAGAACTGCATCCATTTTCAGGTGCTAAAACACTCAGCAGACATCATATCTTCAAGTTATTACTTATTAACACAAACTAAATACAAACCAAATATTCTGATCGTTTTAGCTGATAAAGTGTCATAATGTCTTCAGCATGGAGGGAGCATTTGAGAGTTGATAGAAGGAGATCGACTGAAACAGCAGCACATTTTCTCTGGAAGTGACTTTTAAAGGTTTTTTTTTCCCTCTGTAGTAAAAATTACTTAAAAAACAAAATTACACATCTAGTTATGATTTAGTCCATTTTATTTTATATTTTTATTTATTCATGTAGAATCAATGATTTATGTATTTTAACATCTTGCCTAATGTGTCATATCAGCTGAGGACTTTGGTGCAACAGAGGAAGGATCTCACTGGAATAGTTTATATACGCCGCTTATTCATTATACTGTAAATTTACTGTAAGGTGCACCTTTAAGACAATAAATTCACTATAAAATATTTTTTTAAACCATTTTATCTATTTAATTTATTTCATATTTATTAAATTAGTTTAAATGTTTTGATGAACTTCCAGAGTTAATTAGCTATTTCATTTAAAGAGAGATTTCAAATGTTCAACAAGGTATGAACTAGCATTAAACGGCAAAAAAGGAAATACTTTAGCATTTATATTTAGCTTCAATAGTTAATAGTATTTAATAGTATTCAATAATTAATCAGTATTTTGATTAACAGTTATAAACAGTCTAAGGTAGCTTTCAGGCACATACATTTTTTGTGCTGGTGACACTCTTCAGAAAAGAAAGTAGAATAAATGAAACATTTTTCAAAACACAGTCTCATGCTCCGAGCAAGGCAGCACAGGTCAGTGAAATTTAGTCCTTTCAGTGGCTTTACAAAATACCTGTAAAATAAGCTCCTAAATAGATGTTATCTGACCGCTACTGAAATACTACCTGCTCCACAGCTGTCCACTGAATACAGTGTAGCAATGTAGCGTTACCGTTTCTTCCGCAAAATCCTTCCACAGTCAGATAAAGCTACATTTGGTCCATGAAATGGATGTAATACTTTTTATTATAAAGGTATTATCCAGTGCTATGGCTGATTATGGACCTTGGCTTTAGTGCTGACAAATACTGTGGAATTGAGTGACCTGCATTCTCAGTCTGTTAGTAAGTAGAAGAATGCCTGATGTGTATTAACCAGTTCTTGGTCTGTAAGGAATAGGCTCAGCCTGAATATTTGAAATGCTCTTTCTGCTTACAAGCTTTGCAAGAGTCTTATACACAAGCTAACATGCCTCTACCACTTCATCAGTGTGAGAATGAGCCACCACCCGAATAATACATGCTCACTTTCTGTCTCGCGGGCATCCTGGCTATTGAGGAATAGTGTAAACTGAGCTAATAAATGATGCAGAGAAGCAGATGGACTATAGCTTGTCATTACAAAACATATTTAAACTGCAAAACACAAATATCTGGGAAGTGGACAGGATGAATTGACTGGTAAAATGTACAGTATGAATAAGGTCGGTATACCTACTACAGTGTTTTATCGGTGGATTTAACATTACTGTCACAGTACTATAGTGTAATCCTCCCTGTGATCTCTCAGGTGATGCAAAAACTTGGCAAGGCGGATGAAACAAAAGATCTTGCATTTGAAGAAGGAGTCATTAACTTCAACAAACAGCTGGTGAGAACTTACTTTGAATCAGAACATGTGAAACAGTGTAGCTCTTTTTTGCATTCACACTGCATTTGTAGTATATTTCTAACATAATTCACATACATTTTTGTGTTATTTCTTTTATAGGCTGAAGGCACCAAGCTGCAGAGGGACCTGCGGGCCTATTTGGCTGCTGTGAAAGGTGCACTCATTAATTGGAGGTTGACTGTGTTATCCTGATTGATTACTCATTAAGTGTTTGTAGTTAAATTGCTGGTGTCTTCCTCTTCGTCATTTATCAGCAATGCATGAGTCTTCCAAGCGTCTGCAAGAGTGCCTGGCTGATATGTATGAGCCAGAGTGGTATGGCAAAGATGAAATGGATTCTGTTGTTGAGGTTAGTGTCTAATTGGCTCTTCTCATTAACATTATCATGACAGAATTCTTTGTTACTTTGTTACATTTTTTCAAACGTTTTTCCTCACGCTGTAGACATACAAGTCTAGTTTGTTTGTCCATCATTTTTCTGATTTCTTTATTTTCTGAATGTGAGAAATGTGCCAGAGGAAATGGCAGAACAGTTGAGAGGTAATTCAAAGCCTTAGGCTTAAACATAATAATATCAACATTATTTAGACTTAACAGTAGCTTGATCACCTGAAGTTACATCACATAGAGTTAGACTATAGAGATAGTTGTAGATTTGGGTGTATGAGTATGGTTGTGATTGCCACTTTACAAAAATATAAATGTGTTCGTTGCACTTTCATTGAACCCATATCATTTCTGTCCTGCTGTGTACTGCAGGACTCAGACCTCCTGTGGACAGACTTTCACCAGAAGCTGGTGGATCACGCTTTGATCTCTATGGACACTTACTTGGGACAGTTTCCAGACATTAAAGTAATGAAATGCAGAATTTTTTTTAAACGTTCAGATGTGGGGGATTCATGAGCGCTCTTGTGCTAAAAGTGTGTTTCCTTTCAAAGGCCCGTATAGCCAAGCGAGACCGGAAACTGGTGGACTACGACAGTGCCCGCCACAACTTCGCTTCTGTAAACAAGGGCAAGAAAAAGGAAGGCGGGATTAAGATTACGAAGGTAACTGTGCCCTGTGTTTTTTTGACACATAGTTTTGCAAACAGTGCCATAGTTCATTTCATGAGATAAAAATCCTCATGATCCTCCTGACCTTGTCAAAGGGTGCCTTGAATAAAATATATTATGCTCCATTTAATCATAGAAATGGCAGGCATGCTTGTTTTGGGAAATATTATTAATTCTTCATTCTCCTTTTGCCTGGTTTTCTTTAGCCAACGTCTTTGTTGGAGAGGGCCACTCCAGGGTGGGCACAGGGGATTCTTTCAGCACATAATGTCGCTCAGACAAACCTGTCCCGGTGTCAGGTAATTAAAAACACCTTTTGTACTTTAACGCAGGTGTCCTTCTACTCTGTGAAAGTGTTGTATACTCTGTAACCAGTAATTGCTCATATGTTTGTGTAAAGGCAGAAGAAGAGTTAGAGAGGGCACAGAAGGTGTTTGAGGATATCAATATAGATCTTCAGGAGGAGCTTCCATCACTCTGGAACAGGTAAACGTGTTCTACTGTTCAACAACGATTCAACATCATTATATAACACTTCTGTTACTGGGAGAAAAGACAAAGAATAATTCTCAGCTGTTTGACCGTTTCAAATGTTAGTTGCTCCCTGCCACTAGCACCAACATCAAGTATTCAGTTGTTTGTTGTGTCTAAAGCCATCATTTTGGCCTGAAGCGCTTGAAAAACACACCTAGCTTTTGTGGTTTTAATCATCGCTTTACGTTTTAACTGCGCTTTTAGTGCTGCTTCAGTATGATAGTGCTACATTATATTAAAACTGTGTGCTAGTAGTCAGCAATGGGCATGAACATGACAGAAATAAAAATAGATTTATTTTTCCATCATGTAGCGTTTCCCCCTCAAACCATGTATTTTGTAGGCTTCATAATATTTTAGTGGAAGCCCAGAATTTAAAACTGTCTATCGTTTCACCTTCATGTCTCTGGAGTGTTTTGCCAGTTATTCCAGTTGAAATATGAAAAAGCCTCTCTGCCTTTTGCCCTGTGGGATCTGGAATAGTCTCCTGCACTGTAATAAATGGATGACATTAAAAATATAATGCTTTTGATGTACATGTTCTTTTCTCTCTTGTAGTCGTGTTGGTTTCTATGTGAACACTTTCCAGAGCGTCTCTGGTCTGGAGGAGAAGTTTCACAGAGAGATAGGAAAGGTAAGGACTCCAGAGCTCAGAAACATGGTCCGAACCCAAGCCTGTCTGAGTGACATCATCAAGTATTACGTCTGAAACTGACTTGAACTCGGGAAATTCTGTCCAAAACCTGACAGGACGGGGAAATTACTATAACATCATTTGAATGTAATAACCGTTATTTGAGATATTTGATATGATCAGTTAATTATCAATTCGTAATTGATAAGAAATTCTGCTTTAACAAATGAATTGTAACTCAAATCTATTGATCAGCATCCCAAACAATTGATTCCACATTAACTTTTGAGAAAAAAACTCAAAATGGGTGATTGTTAGTGAAATTCCCAAAAAGGACTTCGATAAGGTTTAATAAAAGAAGCTCACCACGAGATGTAATGAAAGTAT
>JBBPCW010000002.1:15515241-15527598 GCA_037974425.1 Phenacogrammus interruptus
ATTCTCCTCAAACCTGTTTCGTATATCAATTTTCTTTAGCTTGGGGTCTTTATTTAATTTTCCTGAGTTCTATCGCTAGTTTGTGATGGCTGTGTTCGTTGTTACAGTAAGAGTAGCCACCCATTTCTGTTTAACCGGATTATTTTAAATGAACTACAGATCATTTGAAATGACCACATTTTAGACGAAGAATTTTCCTTTGTTATTGTGAAATATTTTATTGGAAAAGAAAAACTATTAATCATAGCAGTCTACCATTAGTAATATTTTTTTCAAAAACAATGTTGAAAACGTTTGATGGGATGACGGGCTCGTATTATTAGGGCGGTCCCAAGTGAGTCCGAGGGCGGGCACGGCACCCTAAAGCCCGCCCTGAACTTAATGTAACTCTGAAGTTAAAATAGTTAGAAATGATGAAAGAGCACAATGAAAGATGCTCACTTCATATGCAGATGATCTCAAATACACACACATACACACCACTGCTTCAGAGAAAGTTGCTAAAATGAAGCCAGAAATGAACAGATGGAATGGGTACGATTATCAGAGTGTACAGATATCCAAAGATATCCATAGTTATTTTTTAAGTAATATTAAAAACAGGATGGGAAACGGTCGCCATTATTGTCTTACAAACAATATAACGCTGAAATCCCCACATACAGGCTAGAAATTACTACTCTTGCAGCATAAAAACAGAAAAAAACCCTGACAACTAACCAAATCAGTTTAATAGGGGAGGTGTCGTCAAACACTGACTTGCTTCCATATTGTTGCAAAGACTCCTAGTACCTACAGAACAGCTGAACCAGAAGGGGGGCGTTGGAGAGGCTGAAATGTCTAATATGATATTTTCCCAGATAGAAAAAAAATAAGTTGGAGAAAACTCACAGCTCCCACTAAGGCTTTGCCTTTGACCATGTCCACAATCTGCAATGCGATGTCCTGTCCACACCGAGCCTGGGCTTCCTTTGTGCTAGCTCCCAGATGAGGGCAGCTGATTACATTAGGGTTTTTTACCAGGGCCCAGTTCTTTGGAGGTTCCTAAACAAGCATCACAGGAAAGTATTATCACAAAGATGTCTAGCATCTGTTAACTACTAATCAAAGACTTCATTTCTGTACTTGGACTACAGGATTACACATGGATTAGATACTGCAAGGTATTATGCACACACAAGTCATTTTTACTTTTTCTTTCTTTTTTCAGTAATTATAACTGTCTCACCTCCACAAAAACATCCAAGCCGGCTCCTCCACACTGGCCAGACTCCAGGGCTCTTAGTAAAGCAGCTTCATCAATAATGCCACCACGGGCACAGTTCACTACCTTCACACCTCTTTTACACTTACCAAAAGAGACATCATTCAGTAATCCTACAACCAATAAAGACAAAACAAGAACTTTTCAACCATCTTTAAAATAATGTTGCAAAGGAGCTGGCACATATATATACTTTGCAATGTTAAGCCAGGAGTTGGGAATGCCCACACTTGAGGGCTGAATTTGGACAGTTTGCTTGTTTTTTTATGCTAAAACAGGAATAGTAAAAGTAAAAGTACCAATTCATTACTAGATTTAGTTGGAATACTAGAGTAGGGATATCATCAAATCTTGCAGGACTCTGGTCCTCGGTCCCTCACCCCATGTTGAACTATGCCATTTCTTTGCCCTGCTCTGTAAATGGGCTATACTCACCTGTAGTGGAGGGCAAGAGAGGTGTGTGCACAGTGATATAATCACACTGGGGCCAGAGCTCATCCAGAGACATCTGTTCCACACCCCAGCTCGCAGACACTTCTATAGGGGTAATGGGGTCATAACCAATGGTCTGGAAGAAAATAAGGCAAGTCAACAAACAGCATTCTTTGGCAAATCACTATGTAACGTTCAGTACATGAAGAAAGGGATCTTACCCTCATGCCAAAAGACTGCATTCTGCTGGCCACTTCTTTTCCAATTCTTCCTAGCCCAACTATTCCAAGGGTTTTTCCATACAACTCTGCACCCATGAACTGTAAAATCATTAACAAAACACTGACCCACCTTCCCTAAAAGCCTGCATGATATAACACATCCAGTAGTCAGACCTAATTAGTGATGACTGGATGAGCACGAAGAACAGAAAAGCATCCGTAATTACTCTGTACATATCACTTAAAACTCAGAGCTTCCTTCAGTCTGTACCTTTTTACGATCCCAGTTTTCTGATTTCATGGACATAACAGCTTGGGGAATATGCCTACAGAAAAAAAAAAACACATTAAAAACAAAAAACTAAAAAATTTTTATTATCTTATTGTATTCTGCAACTGGTTTCTCTTACCTTGATAAACTCATCAAAAATGCACAGGTCAGTTCAGCAGCACTGATGGTGTTGCCACTTGGAGTGCTTTAAAAAAAAAACAACAAAAAAAAACCTCACGAACTAATCAGCATTCATAGTAGATAGCGTTGCATTACTCGGATCTAAAAACGGCTCACTACTTTAAAAGGTGCTCTTAAACATATATTTAATTTTAACGATATATATTTTACAGTTCCTATAAATGTCCAATGGGAGAAGATGTAGACCAGTTTCTACTGAAGACTCTTTAATGTTGGCTTACTCTTGAGAACTAAAATGAGAACTTTCAATGCATTAAAACATCACTGGAGACGTGACTTATTATAGTGCACCAACTAATTCAACTTTAGTTGCGCTGGCCAGTGCAAAACAGTGAGGATACAATAACTCTTTATTAGTCCCGCACGGGGACATTTGCATTGTTAAAGCAGCAAAGCTAACAGAATAAACATATACACACTGAAAACTTTGTTTACAAAAGTTAAGTAGTCTCATTACTTCATGACTATTATGCCCTTCTTGGTCGCCACATCCACATCCACGTTGTCCACACCGGTCCCAGCTCGACCAATCACCTTCAAGCTGCTGGCAGCATCAATGACGTCAGCAGTAACTTTAGTCGCTGATCTTACCACAAGGCCATCAAAGTCCTGACAGAGAGGAGCAGAAGAGTCAGAACGACTGGTCAAGCACGGTCATGACTCAAAACAAGGTCATAATCACAATAGAGACCGTCCAACACCATAATTAAAGGATACACCTTTGGTACATTTTTTTGGAATATTCGCATTACTTGCTGTAGAAATTACCTATGCATGACGTTCTTGCCCACTTATGGCACCCAGAACATGTCACGCTGAACACGTCGTTTGTATCGCGTTTAGGGATGCACATTTTTCATTTAAACTTTCAGACTAAATTAGATGTGCGGATAATGCTTATTTTGGATGCATGTGTGTGTTGCAGGAAATGTGATTTGCTGTCAAAAGCATGCAATCAGAAGGCAAAGTTGAAAAGCTTCTGTGTGAGGTGTCTCAGGTTCTGATAACTTTTTGCAAAACAACTGCGAAGACACTACGCTGTTTTGTCTGATTACGTTCGGTCTGGTGCTCGCAGCCTGGGGTGATGTTACATCAGCCTGCTGAGGAGGAGGAGGCGAGGCCAATGGCGGTTTGCTGCAGCTTCAGATACAATCAACCAGACTTGGAAAAGTTTACAAATTCCCTGCCAGATGATACTTCTCAAAACAAGACGGTCTACCACAACAGATACTACCCACAGATGGTGAAATTACATGATTTTAAAAAGAAAAAAAAGTTGTTACCTTAATCTGTGCAATCAACTCATCTTTGCTCATATTTGGCCTTTCCGTCACTTCAATTCCGTTTTCCTGCAGAATCGTCTTGCATCGTGGATCAACGTTTTCACTGATCAACACGCGTCTGATCGATACCGGGGCCATTCTTCTCCTCTTTGTGGATGAGAGTCTCAGAAGCCGATCAACATGAGTGAACTGATATTACGTCGCCAGGCTTTGAATGAAAGGAGAGGCGGGGCCTCACAGTGGGCGTGGCTCAAAGTCGTCGCGAGCGTGGTTGAGTCTATCTGGCTATCTGCCTGTGATATCAGCTGAACCCACAGATCCAAATCCAGCATAACACCAGAAAAACAACAAAACCCAGCTGTACTGCTCTCAGCCTGTCAGCCCTGTGCTGGTGCATCCTCTGATCTCCACTTGTCATATTTTAAGAGTGTTTTCTAAACGTGTTAGTGTATTTAAGAGAACATGAAGAGGAATTTGGTTGGGCATGTTGGAAAGTGGACTTGCTGGCATTAGAACAGGAGACAACGAGAACTAATATTTGACACACACTCGAGCACCTGACCCATTATCACACCACGTGGGAGCATACTATCGATTCTCTCAGCGTCAAAATTGAGTTTGACAATTTTATTTTTGCTTCATGGTCAAGGTAATTTAACATGCAATACTGCAATGCAATACCATCTTTTTCGTTCGTTCTTTCTTTTTCTTTCATTTTATTCATTTTTATGTATTTATTTTAAATCAACTTAAAATACATTAGATTGAAGCGACTAAGTCAGCTGAGGAAAAGCATGAGGCAACATCAGAACTTTTCTATTTTGTATGTTTCTATGACATACAAATGAAAATCAGGTGTGCTCTACTGTTTATCGAATTTGTCCAAATTTTTGTGTCACCTATGCAACATTGCTGGAAATCATACCAACGTTAAATACTATTATATACATCAAAAACACATAATACGTTTTACAAATACATGAATTATATTATTAGATTGGTCTCAGTCACGTTTCCGTGACGTGCGGCTCATGGTCTCGCGAGGTTGCCATGGGAGACGGTGTAACTAGTAAACACCGTTGCTAGGTAACATTAGTGGTGGGCTAGAAAATGTTTGCCAAGGCTCCTTGGATATAAGAGATAAATGGTTTAGTTTAAAGAGAACCCGCATGTTAGATACGTTTATCAAAAAAACCTTCATGTTAGATACATTCATTAACGAGTAAAACTTTTATCGTATGGCTTCAACGAGTGTTAACTAATAATCACTCCAAATGGCCACAGTTTCGGCATCTGTTGTGCAACATGGTCGAAGAAAAGGATCCAGCAGAAAAGGTGACTCAGATAACCTCATCTCCAGCTTTGCCGGCTTTAAATATCTTCTTTAAGTTTTTCTAAAGTTTTCTACAACACACCCATGTAGGTTACAACTCTCCCTGCGTTTTTTCATACTTCAATGTTGAAATATTACTTTGTTTTTTAAAATAGGCAACAGTGCAGAGAAGAAACATTTCTTTTGGTCTACCAATGGCATGTTGTATATTTTAATGTACTTATTTATTATATTGGATGTTCAGTGTTATTAAAAAATTCTCCTTATTCAGCACTAGTTGTATAAATACAAAGCTCATATTTAGGTTGTGTGAGCATTGAATATTTTATCCAAAAAGGGAAGGTTAAAAGTAAGTGCCATGCTATTATGAAGTTGCCTGGTTAGTAATAACAGGAATCATTTCAGTGTTTATATATAACACGTATTTGTCCACTTTTAGTTGTCTCAGCAGAGGCAAAAGCTGAGGCTAGACAACCACTAGATCTTCGCCAAGTGACAGTGCTGCCCAAATCAGAATGGCTGCGACTCCAGGACAGTCTAAATCAGGTTGACAAACACAAGGAGTTTCTGATTGAAGCAGCAACGCAGAGAGAGGCCATGCATCTGCGATCCAAGGAAGTGGTGAAAAACTGGACAAATACCATTGCTGTGAGTAATTTTAAAACCGTTTTCTTTTATTATTATTATTTCTTGATGAAATGTGATTTAAGCTCTTTTTTGTATCTAAACTATATTTTGCTACACATTCAACAGCATATGTACTCTGGAGAAAAATACCCTAATAATGTAGTCTTGTCGTACATTTACAGGGCCAACGGCACAAAAAGTTGGAGGCGAAAAAAATAAGAGAAGAGGTTGAAGAGGAGGAGAAGAAACTAATTGACATAGAGGAGGCAAAGTACCAACAACAGAAAAGAAAAGAGGCAATAGAGAAGGCCAAGATCCAGCAATACTACCAGTCAGACAGAGTGAAACAATTTCATGTTTGTATAATATTTTCAGCTTTTCATGTGTGTGATTTAGCTTTAGATTGATGTTACATGACATTTTCACTTATGCTTGCAGCTCCATTAAAGACATTAGAAGTGCTTATCTTGAGCGGGTTTTGTTTTTATAATGCCTATATTGACTTTAAATCCCGGTACCTTGTTTTACTTTCTGATTATTTCTCCAGAGTGCTCTATTGTTGAGTGAAGTTTTGAAGGAGAGGGAGGCCCAGATAGAGCTGAAAAGGAGAAAGCAAAATGCCTCTAAAGACATGGATAAAGAGGTCTTGGCCATGACTGCACGCAGAGAGGAGGAAGCTTTGCAGCAGGAGAAAGAGAAAGCCCTGGAAAAGAAGAAAGAGTGTCTAGCAGTCGCTAAGAGTTTAAAACAACAGTAAATTATTATTATAAACTACCATATAGAGGTTTCTGTTCATTAACTACTAAAGTAGTGAAGTATATGGCAGTTTTGAGAAGTCAAAGTCTTCCATGTTTTCTTGTTTTTACATTTTAAGGAGCCATTCTTTCTTACAACAGTATATCGCAAGTCTCAATTTTCATTAGGATTAAGGAACATGAGCGTGCAAGAGAGCAGGAGAAGATGGAACAGAGGAAGGAAGCAGAGGAAATCCAGCGACTCAGAGAGCTTTATCTGTGGGAGCAAGCCATGAATGAGCAAAAGAAGCAAGAAGATAAAATAAACATCATGAAAGCTCATCAGGTAAGGTTTACACAAGTTCCACTTTAGACTGAGCTTTCAGTCTTTTTGCACTTCATAATAACTGTAGGGTGCTGCTGTAAAGTGTACTGCTTGCTATTAGTTCTAATACTTAGTCTCATTAGAATCAGGATGCTTGCTCTTGCAGAGCTGCATACTTTACTGCATCAGAATGCAGTAAACCATTACTAATGTGTATTTTTGTCTTCTGTCAGGAACACATGGCTGATAGGGAAATCATCCAAGCGATTGAGTCTCAGAAGGAGGAAGTAGAGGAAGACAGGAGAAAACTGTTTGCGAATGCTAAAGAGAAGATGAGGAAACTCAGGAAAGAAAAAGAGACAGAGTTGTTTAGGTACGGTATATAGTTTTCGAGAAATTTATTCACTTATCCTGGTAATTATTTCACAAGAGCAGAGGTGTTGTCACATCAGTTGATTAGTTAAGGCTCAAATCTAGATGTCAGATCAGAGGCTTATATTTAATCACTGCAGCTTTTTTTTAATAATGGTAGAATATATGCTGTTTTCTATCATTTCTATCTGTGCATGAACATAGCACTATTACATATAAATCTTATTCTGGCAGAGAAGTGCAGAGACACAGGGAAGCCATTATCGAGAAACTGGCCGCACAGCGTCAGGAGCAGAGCACCAATGAGAAAGCGGTGATCTCTAAAGCAGTGGCACAAGCTGAGGCCAAGCAGGCTCGGCAGCAGCGTGAGCAGGATGAGAAGAAAGCAGCTATGCTAAAGTCAATTGAGCAACACAGAGAAGCCATGGTAAACTTCACTTTCAGACATGCTCATCGCTAATGTAAGCAGAATCAGAATTGCGTTTATTGGCCAAGTATGTGAGCGAACACATACAAGGAATTTGATTAAAAATATTAAAAATACAATAAACAATATACTGAGCAAATACTTAATACTCAAGCAGTTGTAATGAGCCCTATTGTGAATTTCATGTTTTAACTTAATTTATTTTTACATTACTTTTCACAGTGATGAAAGCAGATTTAGGGCATTCCAGAGTATTGTTGTCCTCCCTTTTAAAATTGTCTGTTTAAACTCTGTATTTTTAGCAACAAGAGCGGGAGCGCAAGGAGCAAGAAGATAAACAAAAAGCTGCCGAATTGCTGAACGACAAAAAGGCTGCAGATGACATTTTTTTTGAAAAGCAAAAAATGAAAGCACAGAAAATGAAAGATTATGCCAAATCACTACAGGATACTTATGTTCATCAGATGGTGAGTCAACTACAATTTATTACGTCTTGGATGACATGTTTGCTAAAAGTTTGAGTTCACTAATGGGGATATTTAACAGAATTTATTACAGCATTTCTGGTCACCTTTGTTGATTCTAGGCCGAGAAACATGAAAAAGTCCACCGCATGAAAAAAGAAGAGAAGCAGTATGTGGCGAGCAATGCCAAACTTATCGAAGAAGAGGAGAATCAGTTTCAGCAGTATGCACGGCATGTGATTCAGACTGCTGCTGAAGCCCAGAGAAACACCTATCCTCTGCACAAGGGTGCCAGGGAAGGCATTGGTGGTGGACTGGGTCCTGTATTTGGTGGCATTAGGCCCAGTTATCTTGTTCATGATGTGTCAGGTGTTCAGATGCCCAATTATGTAGGCAGTACTACTCAAAACATAAAGGAGCTGAATGAGACAGTTGATTTTCATCAGTCCAAAAAACGTCTGGGATTTTCTTAGTGATGATCCTGAGCAAAATAACTGCTGTTCAGTGCTCACTGTCAAAGTAATAAAGGAAAAATACCTTTCAATTGATTAAATGATTACTCAGGTATTCTTTACAGGTATTGCAACTCTGTTAATAATTCCATACGTATTGCACCATTTTGGTACTGTAATCCATGTAACCAATAATATACCTTAATCACAGAACACAAGAAATTCTTAAATTTTCAGTTGACTGAGATCTCGAAGGTCATATTCTAACACAAGTACTGTTACCTTTTCAAATAAATTATCTAGAAACATTAAAAATGCAGTTAACTATATCCACATCAAAATACACTATATGAACAAAAGTTTTGGGACGTTTGAACATTTAAACATTTAATTCAAATACATAGACCTCAATATTGATATTGAACTGATGCAATAAAAACTGTTTTGTAACACCTTCCAAAGGCTTTCCGTAAGAATTCCCAATTTTACAGCCTTTGTACATTTGTACTGTAATGTATATGTATTAACCATTGCTGTTAAAAATGTGTTAAACAGATTATATATGGTGGTAAAAAAAATTATTTTAAGATAAGTTGAGTAAGATTTTTAAGATACATTGAGTAAGTATCATGAGAGAAAATATTTTAGAATAAAATATTGAAGACTGGATTAAAAAAAAAAACTCTAAACTGTAGTGCAACACAATTATAAGAAAAAAATGTAACACAGCAACATTGCTGCGTGTAAGATTTTAGATTGTCTGTACCAGATTGCTTTTTGATTGCCTTTTTCCTTCACAGGTATATAAATAAAAAATAAAAATCAGCAAACTGGACAATCTTATTAATCTGTGTTTAGTGGAAAATGAAAACGTACTGCCGACAAAGAGCTTTTATTTTGAAGGTCTGAGAAGTGTTTGCTGTAGTTTCCTGGTTATTGCAGTGTGAGGGTAGTAGCATGAGGTCAAATAAACATGCTGCTTGTGTAACCAATGTTAAAACTTTCTGATTTAAAAATCATATGTGCCTTACTGTTGCATACAAGTAGGCCACATATAATCAAAGCCAGGACTGTTGGTTCTAATGTTTAGGGTTCTAACCACGTCTCCCACGTGAGTAGCTGGATCTCAGTCCCAGGACAGGATGAACATGCTGTCATAACTGACTCTTAGGATTATCCCTGTGTTTTCATTCATACAGCATGTTGTAGGTATTGTTTTAACATTTCTCTCTAATTCACAAACGTATATAAATAATCCTGTATATATATATATAAATGTTATGTCATTTAAATGGACACTCCAGTTTCCAGCATTAAAGTTTACTTAACCATATGTGATGTTAATATCAGAATGACTGTAAAATGTGTGTCTCATGCCTGTCCTTAATATTTAGATTCATCACCTCAGCAGTACCAGAGCACCTCAGAATTCAGCAGCTGCATTGACATTGCTGAATGGCTACTAGTATGTGGAGCAGGCACATTTTCTGACCTGTCCCCTTCTTCAGCCATGTTCAGGCTTCGTGCCCTGCAGAGCTACTCTCGCAGGCTGTTTCAGCATGGGGCTGCCTGTAAGGACCAGGTTCTGGTGCAGCTCCAGGCCTGCACAGCAGAGGACCAGGTGTTTGATGTGGTGGGCAAAAACAAGGCAAGTCTCTCTGTTAACCATGTGGGTTGTGCCATGGGCCTGCTTTGGAAGTTTCAAAAGGAGAGACCGCAGGTGCTCAGGACAGTTGAACAGGTCCATAGTCATCCAGGGTTCCTGACACTTCGAATCTTGGCTGAGAACAAGGTCCGTCAGATGGATGACATCACAGTGGTGGACATGCTTTATAATGTGCTCAGGTACGTGTTTTTCAGATGTTCACCCCAAAACTGATCATTGACCGTAATGTCATTCATGAAAGCCATAAGCTGCATTAAGGGTGTTAGCAGTGTAGTTTAGGTGGGTCTGCAACTGAAGGTTTAGAATTCTTAATCTATAATTGACGTAATCCAGTGGAGTTAGAGAGAATGTATGGCATAATGTGTGCCATTACAACTACCGTGATCTATGTCAGTGGTTCTCAGTGTGGGTCAGGTGGTGACCTAGTGGTTATGGATTTGCCAGTACAATCAGAAGGTTGTGGGTTTGAATTCCAGGACTGCTAGTGGCACCAGAGTGTTACCCTCCCTGGGCGCTGTACCAGTGGCTACCCACTGCTTCACTTATTGAATGGTTTAAATACAGAGGATGAATTTCATATCCATATTCCCACTGTGTGCTGTGGAGTGTTCGCACGTGACGATAAGGGGCCACTTTACTTACTTTGTCATTTTACTGGTTTTACACAAGTAGGGCATTGCATCTAATATAAAGCCTGCTGTTAACATCTGACATTTATTCTCAGCTAATGAATATATCTGACTAACCTTTTTTCATTCAAAGGCTTAAAGTTGAACCACATGACTCTCTTGTCCAGCAGCTGATGATGGAAGGCTGGAACAGATTAGAGAGGTACTTGTGATCCTACATACTTCGTTTCTGTAATGCCTCTTTTTTGGAATACAGTTTGTCAATTATTTATTCTGACTGTTGAATAAACCCATGAATGTCATGTTTCACAGATTTCCGATGACCACGCTTTCAAAATTCTCTACCTGTTTAAATGAACAGGTTTTGTACTACAGTCCCCTGATGGGTGAAATCACTGAAATTGTGAATCAAAAACTGGATTCAATAGACGATTGCAGGTATTAGTCATGTCCTATTGATAATTAATTTTAAGTAATTATATCAATGTATGTCCAACCAAACTCCTCAGTAAAGGCAAATTACATACAAAGACATGCATACTAATACAATTAAAATGTTTTTGTTTTTTTTATCTTCGTCAGAGTGTTAAGCACCTTTATGATCAGTATATCCTCCCTGGTGTCTGTACGGTTACGAGATACACTCATTGAAAAAGCTAGCTCTCTCCTGGACAGTATGGACCCTCTCCATTACAACAACCCTAGGAGGATAGTGCAGTTCCTTCGAAACATAAAGTACACTCATCGACCCTTACTGGAAAAATGCAACCATATTCTTCTTCAAAACCTTCCTCATCTGGATGCTGAGAACATTAGTATTATACTGGGACTTTATCAGTCAATGCAGTACCAGAACTGTGACTTTAGACTAGCTGCCAAGCAGAGGCTGATGGAACTGATGGACACTAGCACTGACCCTGTAACTTTTACAAAGCTCTTTGCTGCTTTGGCACCTTTGGCAGGGCAAGCAACCAGAGAGGGGTAAGAATGAAGAAACATTCATGAAAAAAAAAAAATCTTATTAATGATGGCATAAATAACCTTTTGTCATAAAAGCATTGTCATCTGTAATTGTACTTTGATCTTACAGGTTAGAAAGTACAGCATTGCTATTGGCCGATGAGCTGAATGCCCAGCAGGCTCTCGCTATTATTGATACACTGGAGGATATTCAGTGTCGGAATCTTCAGCTTATCAATAAGTAAGACATAAAATCTCACTCGTCTTATCTTTGTGGCACAGAAAGATAACATTGGAACACTCTGTAGCATTGCTACAGCAATTTCAGTTCATAAAGAAAAAAATCTGTTTTATCTAAAAAAAAAAATGGTCATTCTACAGGATTGCATCAATATTGCAAAAGAATCTGGAGGTGTATCGGCCTGCAGAGATGGCCAAGATCACTCAGTCACTTATACTCCTGCGGTTTCAGAACTCTGAATTCTTCTCAAGGCTGAGGAACATACTCCTTCGGTGAGTCCCTTCTTTTGTTTATAAAATTAAAGTGATATTTTGAAATATACAGTGGTGTGAAAAACTGTTTACCCCCTTCCTGATTCCTTATTCTTTTGCATGTTAGTCACACTTAAATGTTTCTGCTCATCAAAAACCGTTAACTATTAGTCAAAGATAACATAATTGAACACAAAATGCAGT
>JBBPCW010000002.1:15529085-15541098 GCA_037974425.1 Phenacogrammus interruptus
CATAATTCCATTTCTCTGTAAATCCAGTCTGTATATGTTTTAGGCAATCCAAAAGTGACCTGGAATTAAATATTGTCTAAATAAATGTATGGTAAACTCCTGTGTAAGGATATTAAGTTAGCATTTTACAGATATGAAGTTTGTATAAGGTAATGTGTGAAGACATGTCTAACTCCAGTCAACAAGCAAAAAAACTGGAGACAAATGATCTTGACAGTTTACAAACAAATCCATACACGCCCATGTATTTACTGTCAATCTCTAACCCTTAACCTTTTCCTCTTTGCCAGTTTGCTGTTTGCCAAGATCATGGGCTGTCTGACCGAAATGAGGACTATGAATGAGGAGTACACCAGACAGGTTCTGCAGATTCAGGACATCCAGCCAGAAGTGTCTCCACTCATGCTAGAAATAGTCAGCAAAGACAGCTAACCCCGTCTCCACTCTTTACGCTCACCTGCCTCAGGATGGTTCTACAGCTCTACAGCTAAGGATCTCAGGTTCAGTAGTGGAGATTCTGTCATTCGTTAGGTGTTTTCAGACCTCGTTTTGGATACTGAGGCAGTTTCCTGCTTGGATCGGCTCATTTGGGCCTGTCATGCTCAGGTATGGACCAAATCAATTGATCCAAGAGGTTTCTGAGATTCTCACATCTGGTTTTACACAAACCTTAGGGTGGCTCATTTGAGGTGCAAACATGGCCCCATTTCAGTCCTTTTTTCAGCATGTCCACGCAATTAGCCTCGCCATTCAGAAGTGCACACCTACATTATCCAGATGGCCACTCATATCACAAGAGCAAAGTAAAGTAAGGACCACATTTACAGATAATCCAAAACGTCTTTAGAGGTACATACGTTGTGTAAATGATTTGACTGTGAGCTGTGGTTTAAAACTGTGTTCCATTCCTTGTAATTTTGGTGGTATTCTAATAGTACGGTCAATATATAGTTTTTGCAGATACATGGAAAATACTTTATTACCGGTCTATATTGATGTAAGACATTATTATAAACAATAATGGCATCCTGTTTATAGCATGTGGAAGAATGTGTAGTAGTGTGTCTAGCTTTCTAGCTCCTGCATTGGCTTCTGCTGGTCACTCTCTGGCTTTTTCTGTAACAGGTGCTGATGCCTGTAGTGTATAGATGTGAACAGTGTTCAGAGCTGAGTAGCTCTTTTACAGAAACAGATGGCACTGTTGACTTTAGACAGCGGTGATTATATGGAAGTAAAGTCAGATTTGGCAGGTGCCTTTATCCAGATTGACTTACAATCAATAGTTACAGGGACAGTCCCCCTGGAGACACTGAAGGTTAAGTGTCTCGCTCAAGGACAAAATGGTAGAAAGTGGGGCGTTTGAACCTGTGACTTTGTGGTCATGGAGTTTAAAGGCAAGTGTTTTACCCACTAGCCTCTTACCATCCCAGTCTATTCCGTCTGAGTTTACCTGGGTTCTACACTTGATTTGGGTAATTTACTAAATGCAAATGGTTTTGTTAAACTCATATTCATCAGGAGCACTTGATGGTTCAGTGAGGAATTCCAATGTTTGATCCAAAGTCAAATTGTACAGATTTCTAGAGGAAAACTTTCATATTCTACATGAATCAGAAAAACCCATTTGCCTCTTATCTCAGGCATGCTGTCACAAAACAAGTGACTGAGGACTTCAGGGTGAAAACTACAGCCAAATCAATGAGTTTGTGTTTGGAATGTTTCATCAGTTTGTTTCCTTCACTATTTTTTTCACAGTATAATTTTTTTAATTAAACGTTTTGTCATAACTAGGAGAAATTGTGCAGTCTATAGCTAAAGAACCTCATCTCAGATTTGTTGTGATGTTGATCATTGTTAGTAAATGTATTTATTTTAGGTTGTTGAGCCCTTTGAGTGTCTACTAAATGAATTCTAGTTATCAGGTTTAATCAGTATCAGCTACAATAATATGCTAATTATTGTTAGATCCAGACATTCTATATCGGTTCATATCCAGTTGTTATGCTCTATAAACAGTTCATCCTCGTTATTTAGGTTTGAAAAGGAAAATAAACTTCACTTGAGGCAATAAAGTGATGGAACATTCTTTAGAATCATGCCAGAGAGCCTCTAAACCTGAACTCAAGGGCTTCAAGGGTTGAGGGATTGAGTCAGTTGTAGGTCTCAGGAGAACAGAAGGCATTGTGGCCTTTTGCAGTTTTTGTTGTGAAACTGTAATAGTGATGGACAGCGTTTTTATAAGCATCAAAGGGAGGAATAATGTATATGACAGATATATGACAGACACTGATATACATACACATACATGACCACTATCTCCAAGGTTAAGTGCATTCCAATTGACTAACTGCTCCCCTCCACACACTACACTCATCTACACTCACCTACACAGCAAGTGGCCACTTGTTATTTTGTTCTTCTGAACTGTGAGTGGCTGTGAAAAGGGGAATGCTGAAAACACCACTGAAACAGGGCCATGGACGTCACACTACACCACTGCTTTTAGCTACAAAAACAGATGCTGTACAGTAGACGCTCAGCGTTAATGCTACTGCCCACCTCTCAAGTCTTGTGCATTGGCTCCAGATCTCATAGTCTCACGCCTTTCAAACATCACCTGTTGCAGCTTACATCTAATTTTAGACTCTTCTTAGGGGAGACATATGGAGTTAGCCACTGTATTCTCTGGGCCATAGAATACAAGAGGGAGTTTGTTATAACAAACATCACCACAGTTGCTGTTATATGCGGTTATAGACCCTGCAGTGGCGCTGTGGGTAGCGCTGCCACCTCACACCTTCAGGGCTGGGGGTTTGTATCCGGGTCCTGGCCTTGTGTATGTGTTAAATTTCTTCAATTTTTGCAATATCAGGTTAATTCCAGTTTTGCTTTTGTTCAAAAAAGCACACGGCCAAAACTCTTGTCTGCAGTAACATTTTCAGGACTTGAGGTATGTAATGCACTCTAGTTTTGCACTGTAAAGCAGAACAGATACAGTAGGAAATTGTAAGAAACGACTACAGATAAGATAGTAGGTTTGAAAACCCGTATTGCTGGAAAAGCTAGACAGCAGAACCAGATGTTATCAGGCCTTTTTCACTTCTATGCATCAGAGTGGAATTTGCTGCCATCTAGTGTTCTTGGGCAGTGCAGCCAAAATGTGTACAGATTGCTGAAGAAACAAGTCTAGATAAAAAAAAAAACATTTCGGGGTTGTGTGTGTTGTACCTACAGTTTATTAATTAGTTTGGATTGAGAGTAGCACTGTACAGTGCAGCCACCTCACCAGCAATCCTGTAGCTAAAGATAGGTCAAGCTCAACGCTCTCTCCAGCTATTTTCCACCAAAAACAAGAGGCTTTCAAGGAAACAAAGTTTTGAACTGAGATCTGCGAGAGTGAGGCCGTTCGTGATGGTAAAAGGTAGCACTGGATGGTCTGAGGCCTGCACAGGACCCACTAGCTAGATCAGGCAAGACACGGTGACTTGCAAGGAGGTGTAAATCTCACCAAAGCCAGAGGAGGGAGCGCCCTGGGTCTGTGGACTGCTGCTTCTAAGCTACACATACAGCACTTCAGCATCTTGTGAAAATGTATTTTTATTTTAAAGTAGTTGGTTGTGAATACTGGACTGACAGGGTAACTTCTTGCTATGCTAAATGTAAATTATGCTGAATCCATGTAAAGCACATGTTTATGCTGTAGAACAATCAATCACTGACAATACGGATGTTCCATACATGCCTTTGCCTTTGTAGAACAAACCTGAAGACGTGTGCTTTTCTCATATTTTATGTCCTGGATCTGGTATGACTGACGTAATGCTGCACCACTGAACCGTCTGGTTTCAGGGCAGGAGAGTGTGTAAAATACTGGTCGGATACGGCAAAGCAGGACTTGCCCTCGAGGAAAGGGGGTATAACAGTACACTCTGGGTATATGACTGGTGTTGGAACAAAATGTTGATGTGGATATCAGAGGGGAAAAGGAATTAATCCAATATTTGGATCCAGTCTCAAGAATATATACTGTAGTAAATTAGAATGGTTGGGATTATCTATTGAAAAAAAATTAAAAGTACATAAAAAAGAACATTCAAGAATTTTTCTTCTAAGAAGAATCTGTTGGGTCTCGATGGAAATGTTGACATTTCTTTTTGGCTTTTGCATTACAAATGTATACGTAATTTATTGTGAAATTAACTGGAACATTTAATTTTTACATCCCTAAATATTGCTTAATTTGTCCTAAACGGTAAAATGTAACTGAAATCATCCATTGTCACATTTATGTATTGCAATGTATTGTTACACCCCTAGATAGCGGCCTGTCTGTGGTGCACTATACCAGATCCAAGACCTCCTCTCGGCTGGAATTGTGACTGTCAGGGGGAGGGCACATTCATGTGAATGTAACCGAGGCTTGTGAAGGTTTGTTGTGGCACAGGGAGGCACAGAAACCACAATAACTTGCTGTACATAAGGCATGCGCTCATGCTGGTTCAACTGAATGTCTGTTGTGTTTCTAGGAGAGAAAAAAATTGGTCTAGTGGTGGAAAAAAAGAAACCATTGAAGAGGCCTTGCTTACATGACGATGCACAATGCCAACTTGTACGGCCCATGTGCGACATTTCTGTTTTGTCTGTGATGTCGGTTTCAAATTTAAATTCAGTATATTGTCTAGCAAGAAAAAAAATCATTTTACGTGTGTGTGCTGGTTGTTGTCTAAGTTGCCTAAATGATGCTAAATATTTCTCAAATATACCTCATTGATCAGGACAAACAGGCTGGGCGGAGCTTAAACGAATGAACTCAAGTCTCTCAGAACGAAGGCAGACGGGTTCTGATATGCTCATCTCGCTGATGGGCCCCTAGCAGCTTTGATCACTAACTGTGGTAGCACGCAGTACCAGATCCTTTTACAGCCACTTTACAGAATTTTGTTCATCAGGGAAAATAATGTACCTTAAGCATTCTGTCCTTGCATTTACAATCACCAGCACGTTTATTGGCCAGAAATATGGACTCCTATCCTCCAGGAAGGCTCTCCAGCTCAGTTACAGTGCCACCTGCTGGATAAAACCCTAACTAGGCTTCTTTCAAGGATTTTTTTTTTTAAGACCTCTACTGGCTTCTGCTGTGAGGTTTGAGTCTGCAGAGGCTTTGAAAAAATTGACACCATGCAGATAAAGATGAGGTTGAAAAACGCTGGAATATCATTGATGCTGACGGGATCAGCGCTGACTGACCTTTAGTCTGGACACTAACTTTAGGCCCCAGTAAGCACAGGCAGCAGAGTCAAAGAAAGTAGATGCACATAAACAAAACAAGCCTGGTTTCATCAAATGTTTCTCAAAGCGTGTGATTGTATAGGTTTGCTCAGACGCCACAGCAGGATTGTCTCTCACAATGTGATGCATTGAAATATCTCTGTCACTTATGTCTGTTCTGAATGTGACCTTTACATGTCAATGTTCCACTCAGGAAAATAAATGGAATATTTAAGGTAATCGAGTCGGTTTCTTATTAATTTCCATATCCAACATACCCAGACTGTGTGGATGATGCTGTTGTTCTCTACTGTTCCATCTTTAAATTGGTGTTTTCTAATTGCTGTTTTCCACCAGGGAGTAGTACCTTGCTCTGGGGTACCTCAGTGGTGCCACTGATTCCTGGGAATCAAACCTACTATCTTTTGATCATGGGAAACTCCCACCAGCAGCCCCACAGGTCAGCAGGTCAAAATCATCAGAGATAAGTTTCTGTGGGTGTTCAGTTTTTCCCGCAGGTACAGTGTTTGTGATGAAGCTAGTTCTATACTGCATGATAGTTGGTATAATGATCATATAATAATCATATGCTGAGCATTTTTGGCGAAACAGTGGTGTCTGACTGACACTGATCACTATATCTATGCCACAGTGTGACCTGTCTGACTTCACACTGAAAATATTGAAACAGTTACTTGATTGGTTCCTGCAGTTTAATAGTCTATTACAGTTCAAAAGGTTGATGTGACTGAAAAAAAGCTGAAAGCATGAAATCAGCATGAAAAACTAGTTTAGAAAAGTATGTTGTGGCTTCTGATGATGACAAACAGCACTTTAGCTCATCTCAGAGGTACTGGGTGGAACACCATCAGTCAAGTTCTGCTGCTTCACATCCCAGTGCAAGGGAATTTGGACCCCTCTAACTGACACGTGGCATCAGACAGGGTGATTTTAAGCTTGTGAGATTATAGGAGTGTGATAATGATTGACCTCTTGACAGCAATGGGGTACCTTTAAGAAGCTGAACTCAAGGGGTGGCCAAATAATTTGGACAGTCACCTCTAAACTCACCGTCTCCAGGAAAAACAAGACATAGAAAGCATGTTCATTCATTTCCAAGCTATCCTACTCTTTATTTAATGCAAATTACAGTACCAGGTAACTATTCTCTGAATCCGAGTCACACCAAGGACCAAAACGGACATATTTACAAGAAAAGGAGACATTTAGCATACCTTCACAGAAAAAAAGTATATATATTTTTTTAAAAAAATTCAGTCACAAACAGAGGCATTCAAGTAGTAGTAATGTTATACAGGATGTATTTTTTGTTGTACTTTTTCCTTTTTTTCCTGTTTTAAACCAAGACGGCTTTCCCCCCCGCCCCGAACAACGTACGTCATGTGATGTCTGTATATAACTGACAGTCTCTGTAAATATTTTTTTGTCTTTTCTGTTTAAAACCTTTGTGTCTTTACATTTTTTCTACTCTTATTTAACTTTAGTCACAAGAAGTGGTCACACCTTCTGTGGAAAGTAACACATCTATGAATGCAAATCTTACAAGCAAGCTTTACACACAGGCTGAAGGAATGAAGGACTGGGAGGTGCTGCGTGACGCCCCTGAGTGCTGCTGCTGGCCAGCCAATACACTAATCAGCGCGCGCACACACACACATTATTGCCCCTGGGGATAAAACCTGGACTGAACAAGTTAAGAACAGACGTTTGGGTCCAAAGGGACGATTCTTAGTCATTACCTGTTAAACCTTCTGCCCCACACACACAGCTAGAGCAACACAACAAAGTAATTCAGAAATCTGCAGCTAGAAAATAACGCAGCATGTTAGCCAAGGTGCCATCATGTGATCAAATCTTGCACATTCATAAAAGTGAAAGCTTAATTTTTTGTTCTTATTAGAAACAATAGAAAACTGCTATAAAAAATGACATTTTATTGCATTTCCTCTCTATACTCATATGAATACTTGTAGACATCTGATTTTAAGTACCAGTACAATCTTACCACCCAAACATAAACGTAAATGATATTACTTTAATGCTACCGTGTTTGCGTCAGCTGGAAATGTGCTCGACTACTACCAGAAAATAAAAGCAAGCTGTTCTGTGCTATTTACTGAAAAGAGCAGTCTGCGACCGTGTTATGGGTGTTATCTATACATACGCCAAGTCTGAAACTTTGGTGAAAAAGCTTTTTTTTTTTGTCATCATTGCATATTTCACCTGAATTAACACCTCAATGGTGTTCCCCCAACATGGACATCTGAAAAAAGTTTTTTTTAAATGGTTTCATAGGATAACGAGATTGAGAATTTGAAATTGACCAGTCAACAGCACCTCGGAGGGGTCACTCAGGGGGGTTTACAGTACTGCGTGAGTAAAAGGTGACGGGGCAGGAGGTGTATGGAAGCAAAGGCACTCCAAACTATAGATACACTATACAGTTACTACTTATTGTTACAATAATATAGCTGGCACCTACTGTACAGAGAAGATTGAACTATATGGCTGGAGAAAACTCCTCATCTACAGTATCCAACAAACAGTTAATTTTGCCCTGATCTTTTAACTTTTTTTTTTTTTTTTTTTAATTCTTTAAAATTTTTTAAGCTTCTTTTTTTCTCGTGTCCTCATCTTTGTTTTGCTCATTTAACAGTTCTCAGGTCAGCATATGTACATACCAGGAAAACACACATAAAAGAGGAAAAAAAATAAAAACTATATATATATATTATAAAATAATCATAAAAAGAAAATAATGTACAAGCCAGAATTTGGCAAGGAGCAACTGTGCTGTATTGTATTTACACCTTTCGCCGCTTTGTCGCTTTGCTGTTACAGTCATGATTTAAACGCGCGTGTGTGTTAAGACGTTCTGAAAAGAGGGGGGGAGAAGAAAAACAAAAAGCACACAAGCCAAGACAAGGAAAAAAACCCAAAAATAACGTAGTGGTTACAACAGCCTCAGATGATCCAACAGAATAATGATTTTCAATGCCGGACAGTCTCTGCCATCAGCGGCTGAGTCTTCAATTTGGCAACATCAACTGTGTAACTACCGTCACATCAACATCTACTGAAGTTATTCAGCATTCGATCCGTTTGTTTCTTTCTGTTTATTTTCTGAAAAGTGCAAAAAAAAAAACAAAAAAAAAAAAACTGTTTTTCAGCGACTCACGGTGTGACCAGACAGGAGGCAGAACACAAACCTGAGGACTACTGACACTGAGGTGACAATAAATAAAAAAGGGTAAAACAATGGCTAGGGTAGAATCTACAGTCCTGTAGGATCGACTAAAACTGCAGTAAGGAGCGAAACGAGCTAGAAAATCCAGCCACGTGCCCCCGTTTGCGTGTATATATGCGTCATATAATACACCATATATACGTAAATAAACCAATAGCCATGTTGGCTACCACATAAAAACTCAACCTCTGGCCTTGATTAATTCTGAACCAATGAATACCTGATATATCTATATATACTGTATAGCTATATATATGTATATATATATATTACATAATGCAAAGTAATATATAAACTGTGTATGTATTTATATAAAATACAAGAACACAAAGTCTGTTGCTTCAATCAAACCACCCGACCCCCCAAACCCATAAAATTCCCACTTTTCAATATAAAATAAAATAAAAACATAAAATTGTATGTTTTAAAACTCCTAAAGAAAAGTTTTTTTTCTTTTGTTTTCGGTTGGCTTTGTCACTGAAACATGCACGGCTGCAGGGACTGCCTACTTCCTACGCAGTGAGTGCTTTGTATACGCGAGATGAAAACTGGACGAGCGTGTCAGCAGTGTCTATTCTCCTATATGCGGTTTCGTTTCACCCCTAAAATACTACTATTTGCTCCCAACCAAATTCAAGCCATGCACTACTGGACTTGCCAGAAGGGGGTGGTGTGATGAAAAAAGGAAGAGTGGAAGGTGGAGGAGAAAGAGGAGGAGGTGGTGAAGAAAGAAAATGCGTAAAATACAGCCTCGGAGTGAGAAAGAGAGGGAGGGGAGCCCGTTTGAACATCAGGCTCGCTGAACTAAGACGGAAGAAGATGGATTTGGCTACTGGATTGCTTTGATTACGAGATTGTCCACTGAGAATGAAGAAGGTTTTCTACATAACAGGTTTGATGAGGCGAGTTCTCCCCTGTACCTTTAGCTCACCGCTCTCTCTTTCACGCTCTTTAACTCTCTCCACTAAACCAAATCCAGCACTCTCTGGAGAGCTGCTGCCATGTACGCTGTGAACTCTGTCTGGACAGTGTTGGAAAAACACTTAAATTAGGGTTGGCTCTTGCAGTCTTGAGTAAGTGTCGTGGTTAAGATGATTCAGACCCCGCCTGATTCAGCTGTGGAGCAGCAGGGCGTGGCCCTGGAGGGCTGGGCTGGATGTGATTGGACGGGGCACTCAGGTGGAGGTGTTGGAGGCAGAGGCAGAGGCAGCGGTGGTGGTCTGACCACGGTCTCCACCATTACCATCTGGACAACAGAGAGAGACAGGCTCGAGTCAAAGGAAATCACTGTGTGGTAGTCGATCAGATGTAGCAGATTAGATTTAAAAATGCTAAAAAAAAAAATCTATATCAAGATATCAGACTACAACACAACAGCTCAGTTCAGTGGCTGCTTTAGAATGAAGTATCAAGAGGGAGGGGGAGAAAGAGAGAGAGAAACAGCAAAAGGAAAGACAGCAGATAGAGACAGTGACAGAGAGAAAACAGTACAAAGTAAGAAAAAGCAAACCCTATGACAAAACAAGAGATATCAAAGAGAACCTGTGGTGGACGAGGCGTTGGTGGGGGTGGGGGCTCCAGCCTGATTACGGGCGTGAGCAGGAATCAAGATGGTCGCCAGGGATGGGTTACTGGACAACTCTGGAACAAAAAACAGATCAGAGAGTTCTTGACGACCGCATTTCAAAGTCTTAATCACCAGTGATGACAAAAGCTGGTTTATTATTTTCTCAACTATAGCTCATTGTAAATCTGGAGCCTTTCTGTAACAGTAAAGAGATTTTATTTGCTATATTTTTATAGATAATGTTGGATGTTGTCTTGATTCAAAATCATCCTCTACACATAAAATGCAATAAAATGTCAGAGGTCAACAGAATAGTGTCTTAAAACAGTTTAAACCTTGAGTGGTGAAGTTAAATAGTGATGGTTTCTCTCGCCCGTTGGGGAGTTTGATGTTGGGGTCTCGCAGTTCATCAAAGAAGGAGTGAGCGCAGGCCTCGAGGGGCGTGAGGCGGGCGGTGGGGGTGTACTCCAGCAGCCGTGAGCACAGGGCAATGGCTTCGGGAGGCGTGCGCGGCCGGAACACCTGTAAACCAATCAATAAACCAAACCGCTCTAAGGCCAGAATCTGCCAAACAACCCACACAAGTTATTACTTGCCCTAGGAGGAGGATAAACATGTTTACTACTAACCTAACACTGTCCTACAATTTAGCAGTGATTCAATTAATAGCATCAGCTATAAAATGCTCTCAATTTACATGAGAATATCAGTATCTTCAGGTGATTACAGAGTTTATAAGAGGGTGTGGAACTGAACATACTCCAGACCTACTGCAGTACTGTCCCAGTGTACATCCACACATTTAACCAAGTCTAAAACGAAAAGAAGACAGAAAGCATTTTTCTGGTAGAACCAGAGTGTTTTATGCATTAAAAAGCTGTGACTCCTGCATGGTTCACTTAATATTTAAACGCGGGAGCCTTAGCAGTCGATATTCACTGCTAAAATAACAGGGTCAACGTACAGTAACTTAATCACTGCGGTGAATCAGTACACAAGACAAAGTCTCTATATTATGTCTTTTAACAACATGTGAATGTACTACCACTTAAACAAGCATGTTAGTAAATGGACAGTTATTTTGGGATGCATCAAAAATGGAATTGTGGGGTGATTTCAATATACTGATGATGTGTCAATGCCAAAATATACACATTATATAACAACATATAAAACAATTGCTGTACAAATGATGAATAAAATGCAAACACAGTAGCCCAATATCACCAGTGTCAATCTGATTCTTCAGTGTACAATAAATAGATCCGGAAATACTCAATCAAATGTAAACACCTAACTTGTGTTGATTTTTCAAAGCATTTATCTGTCACTTTTGATTGTGATTCTGTGAAAACTGATTCAGTGTGTGTCTACTTTAATTACTGTCAGGCTGTTCTACTGTGAGAAGCCTCCACCAGGGGGCATCAGGCAGCACACAGGAATAAGAACTACAGTTATGCTCAATCAGGATGGACTCAGATAGCAAAAGACCATTTACCCAAATTCAAACATGGGCTGTAATATTGACATTTTATCCCCCCACATGGCACAGATTCCTCTCATAGTGTTCTACAAACTAGTCCCCCTCCCCCAGACAAGCCCTGTTTGTCTCTAACCCAATTCACAATGCACAGGCAGGGAGAAAAATGTGGACTCTCTAGGAGTCTGAGGACCAGATCAGCTGAATCAAGCATGTTAGTGCAGGGCTACTACAGGAAACTCGCAAATCAATATGAGAATCTGATCTAATGTACAAGTAGTTTAATTAAACAGATAAAAACTAAAGGCTTTTTTCTTTTATACCACCTGATCATCTAGAAACATCTGCTCCTGTTTCTTAACTGGTTCAGGTTTTAGATGGTCTTTGTTCTGCTTGAATGATTCATACGTAGGTCACTGTGTGTCTTAAC
>JBBPCW010000002.1:15544196-15557791 GCA_037974425.1 Phenacogrammus interruptus
ACACACACACAGAGACACACACACAGAGACACACACACAGAGACACACACACACACACACAAACACACAGTAGAGGCGCCAGTACCTTGATGATCTCTACCAGCTGATCAACGCCGCTGTCGCCGGGGAAAATCGGTTGCCCTAGCAACAGTTCAGCCAGCACGCAGCCGGCCGACCACACGTCTGGAGTGAAAAGAAGGTCGGAGGTCAGAGGAAGGAGCAGAGGGTGAGAGAGAGCATGGCTAATGAAATAAACCACTCACCACAACACACACACAGAGCACTCTTTGTAGACAGAGATCAGAAGCTCTGTCCCCACACACACACACACACACAGGCTGAGTAAGCAGTTTCAGATCACATGCATAAATATTTTATATGTAATATTTGTAATATTTTTGAGCAGATACCGCAGGTGCTAAAAGCTGGAAGTCCCAAGGTAAACCTTGCAGCACTAAAACTAAAACAACCACACTTCTAAAAAAGTTTTTATTGTAACCATAAAAGTGTGCATTTTAATCTTCCACTTTATGTTAAGTGTACATACACTTCCCCACAAGGGCGTATGAAGTTTCGTTTTCTCCTCATCGAGAGAAATGAAACTCAAAGCCGCAAGAGCTCACAAATGCACATGTGATCAGTCAGAAATGTCAAGAAGTTAAGTGAAATCAGAACATGGAAAAATGGCCGACATTAAAGGCAGCAAGTCCCTGAATCCAGAGACATATTTGGGCTGATTCTTTCCCCAGCAACAATAAAATATATCATGATAGATACTTATATCTAGTTTACATGACATTTCAGCCCCACCCTGAACAAATTGTGTGCAGAGAACTGATACAATCCAGGCAAGTGTAAACACTGATGTGAGAACAGCTAACGAGAGCATAACTGACCACACTGACAGCTAATGTACAGTATATATCAGATGCTCCGTGCACCTCTGTGGGTTGAATGTCTGAGGCTGAAGGCCAGAGATAACATTATCCTATCTGCACTGGGTACTGGGTGATGAACAGCACTACAACAGCAGTCTATAGTTAAGGAGATGCTATCACAGACAGGTGGAGAAACCTGCACTGGAAATGTTCTTACTGAGCAAGCACTAACACACTGGATCTGCAGTTTCACATTTATAATAGCTGCTGCATGCTATACTAGCAGTTATGTGAAGTGAGATACGCCTTAAACACTATATGAACAAAAGTATTGGGACATAGCTCTTAATTACTGATTCAGGTGACCCCTTACTTCCAGTGAATGACAGTCTTTAACAATTTGGATAACGCCATACTTCCAACTCTGTGGACACAGTTTGGTGAAGAACCTTTTCTATTCCAGCCTGACTCTGTCCCAGTGCACAGAGCGAGCTCCATAAAGACATGGCTGGAGGAGTTCAGTGTGGAAGAACAACCCCATCCAGCACCTTTGTGATGAACTGGAACGGAGATTGTGATCCAGACCTTCTCATCCAACATCAGTGCCTGAACTCATAAATGCTCTACAGAATGAATGGACACAAATTCCCACAGAAACTCCAAAATCTTGTGGAAAGCCTTAAGTTTTAAGGCTTTCCACAAGGAAGCAGTTACAGCTGCAAAGGGGGACTAACCTTTATATTAAAGTATCTGTAGTTGAATGCATTGTCATTAAAGTCCCTATAGGTTTAATGGTCAGGTGTCCCAAAACATTTGTCCACATAGTGTTTGTATACAGGATATGCAGGCTGTGTGATTTAACTTTAGCGCACCTATGCTGGAGGTGTAGTCAGTGGCTCCGAAGATGAGTTCAGGGGCCCTGTAGTACCGTGAGCAGATGTAGGACACATTTGGCTCTCCACGAACCAACTGCTTAGCACTGCAGGGAGGAGAAGGCAGAAATCAGACTGTCAGTCATAAATCTTCCAGATAATTCTCATCAAAATTCTGAACCAGCGTAACTCTTAATACCTGTCATGGGTATATGGCTCGAAAGCGTCGTTAAAAAATGTCAAATGTATTAATAATTAACTAGGCTTCAGGAAACCTCATGCCTGGTTGAAGGTTGAAGTAATTTATGCTTAAGCAGCACATCAAATGAGCCGCTTTCTACTTTGGAAAGTATTAATCTTCCCCAATTAACACTTGTGACAGAAGAGTTTAAAACTTGAAATTTAAGTCTGCAGAACACACAAGGGCTCAAAGCCAATCAAACGCTGCTGTACTAAGAGGTTAAACGAGTCACAGCATGTCGGGGTTTTAAACTTTTGCACATTCACTGGGGTTCAACTCATGCCTTTTCTACAACCGAAAGATTCAAACCAGGCTTTATTTGTAGCCCAGATTCAACCTTACCTATGTTAGAAATAAGCCATAACTAGCGGCATCATATAAACCATAATCCCCAGAAACGTACACACGTTTTTCTTTATGCGTCATTCACCACTGCACTAATTATTGATTATTAATATTATATGGATAATAGTCTGAATTTTGGTCACTGCAAAAATTTACCAAAGACATCTGAAGAAAACACAGTGACAGTGATGTCAAGCTACAAATCAAACTACAGGAATCTGATGTGAAGCGCTGGGACAGAGAATCTGGGCCACACACAAGCAGACCACAATGACCTCATGTCAGTTTTGGGTTTGACATTGTTACTCAAATATTTGCCAGTGAAGTTCAAGTTTCACGTTCTTATTTCTCCCGCATATAATAATATTTGAGCTGTACTGACTCTTATAACCTTTCCTTTTCTCTCTTATTCTAGTTTAAAATTTTATAGGCCAGTTTCAGAATCATGGGAGTATGTTGAATAACCGATGATCTCTCTCTCTCTTCTTTAATATAAACTAATATATTCATTTTTATTCAGGTTTATCCTGACAGACCTGCCGAAGTCGCAGAGTTTGAGCACGGCCGTCTCAGGGTCCAGCAGCAGGTTCTGTGGTTTGATGTCCCGATGGCAGATTCCAAAGGAATGGATGTAGGCCAGACTCCTGAAGAGCTGGTACATGTACAACTGCAACAAAGCACACAGAGCACATACAAACAAGCAGGTTATGATTTACTTACATGTGCAAAGAACGCCATCCTAGTTAAGCTTAAGACATTTCAACATTAAGCTGCAGTAACACACAGAGCTCAGACACAGGACAGAAACGTGTGTAACCCAACCCAGTGTTTACCATTTCTCACAATATGTGCCATGGTTAGGTTTGCAAAGTGTCCAAGTGTGTAATCTCTACGTGTGTGTGTGTGTGTGTGTGTCTCTTTGTTTATGCCACATCCTGACCGCAGCAGGAAGGATGCAGTTGCACACAAAGGAGTGATGTCATCACAGCGGGCCAAAGTATGGTGAAGCAGGATTGCACAGGAGGAATGAGTGGTATTTTTTGCCCACGCACACACGCATGCACTCATGCACGCACACACGCAAGGTTTGGGTCCACTCTCGGATTTTTAAAAAAATAAACAATCCATTACTCTTTCCAAACAAATACTTAATGTAACTAACTGGTACTGATGTCTAGTTTAACAATATACACAGTATACAATTTAATGTAAAAGCGTATGTATGAGCTTCATCAAGGCAAACCTCCCAGATTTCCAGCAATTTTTGCTAAAAACGTGCGTCTCATTTTGAATTTGCTGGATCAGCTCAAAGGGAGAAAGATCTGAAGACGGGACGATAGATAGTCATCTCAAAACTAGGGATGCATCGAATATTCGGCCGAAAATTCCATTGCATTAAATTTCTTTTTTTAACACGACCGAAACAGTGATGATGCTGTAACCTGCACACACCAGAATGGATTAGAGTCAACATGTCTGCCGCATGGCGCATTTCGGAGAGCCGTTTATAAAGCGTGCAATGCCAAAATTTCTAGAGGCTGTGCATCCAAATACTTTCTCAATGTCAGGATTAAGTTATCATATAAAATCAAAACATCCTGATCGAGCACAGAAGAGGTAAGACCCTTTGAGCACACCCACTCCATCTGTGGCGGACATTCCTGAAAATGCATGAAAGTATTCCAGTGATTCCAGTTAATATATGGGCTGTGCCAGTCATTATTTTAATACACTATTTTGTTATAGACCTACAGAGAATTTAGTTTTAAAGCATTTGTTCTGAATGCACTTTGTTCAGAATATTAAAATGCACTTGAATTCACTGATTTTATGAGAGAAGATATTTAATTGTATTTCAGCTATCTTGCTTTTAGGCTATTCATGAGTGGAGCCAAGTAAAATATTTTATTTCAAATTTTATTTTAGATGCATTGTTTGAATGCTAAATAAATATGTTCATAGGTTTGTAACAGGTTTATTCTTTGAACTATGTATATTAATATGCTTGGTATAATAAGTTTTGGTGTTTCAGTTTTGGCCAAGTGTTTCCTCTTTTTTTATTTTTTGGCCAAAACCGAAAACTGAAAAACATTTCGGTGCATCCCTATTCAAAACCTTGTGCTTTTCTATGGACTGAATATCATTTTGGCACAAAAAAGTGACTGGGATCATTATCCACTTGAAGAATTACATTTTTCCCCAATGATTCATAAACCAGAAGAAATTGCGTGCTGTGATACATTTTTCATGATCCACTAAAGACAGACCTGATATGTATGCTTTAAAACCAATAGTTAGTATTTCTGGCTAAATAATGAGTTACCAATATAGAGAATACCAGAGAATAAAATATCGAAAATCTTACAATTTTTAAACAGCAGCATGTATTTTTTTAATCCGAGGGTGCCCCAAACGTCTGTTCTGTGGTGAAGGTCACATGCAGGTCAATTGCTTTGGCAACTTTAACCAGGATCCTGAAGCCAGCCTCCCATTTCATTACAATCAGATTCCCCAAGTGAAAACATGTGTGAAATGGGGCTAAAAGCATCATGAGGAGAGTCAAAAGGATGCACACACTTTCCTGTACAGCACAGCGACTCATACACACCTTCACATAAACCATGGGCAGAGTCTGTTTGGCTCGGCTGTAGTGTCTGGCTACTCTGTACACGGTCTCTGGGACGTAGTCCAGCACCAAGTTCAGATACACCTCGTCCTTCTGCAGGAACAGAACAGGAGAGAAAGTCTGATTACACATAACATACAGCACAAGCAGTACAAGTCAGAACTGATTCACATGCTGATAACAAGCTCAGAGCCCAAAATTCCTTCTTCATTGTTACATTTGTACCATATAGCAGTTGAAAAGCAGGCACTGTTACAAATCTGTTCTAAAGATGGTAAAAAAAAGACCCAGATACCACCAATTAAATCTGCCAATATTTCACCTGGTTAAAAACCTCTAATAGTCTAAAATGACTACGTATGCAGTCATTTTAGAGGGATTTCAGAATGCCAACATAGAAACATTTTTTTAAAATGGCATAGACATTAAATTAATAAAAATGCAGTCTTGTATAAAAAAAATATAGTACCAGATTTGTTCATTAAGTTGTTTAGATAATATAAATAATTAATAATTCAGATAATCCCATTATCTGTGGGATTTCCTGTGGCAGAAATATTTATATTAATACTTTATTGTTCAAACATTAGCTCTTGGGGCCCGAAGAACAAAATAACAGCAGGAAAACTAAATCTCACACTGAAAAATAAACATGCTGTATAAATTAAACCCACAGACACAATTACTGAAAAAAAAAACAGAAAAAAAAAAAACAGTCATCTGTCATTACATCGCCTTTTTTTTATTATTTAAATGAGTTGCCTCCTATACATCTGCGCCTTCACCTCTGAATGGCTTTTTCTGTGGTAGAGAATACAGGCTGCCATGACAGCAGCACAAAAACAAGCTTTTTGCCCAGACATGAAGTCAGAGCGGCTGCTGACTGGTACTCATTGTGTAGGCTTCTCCCCAAGGGACATGGCGTATCGCTCCCATCTTTACATAACACGAATATTTAGACACCAGTGTCACATCCTCTCAGGCCATTTAAAGGCCCTGGGTTTGGGTGGAGGTTAGTGCCCACTAGGCTGCATCTATCCTGTGTCTGATGTCACTTCTTTTCTTAAGTATTCCTCTTCCTTTCTACCCTTAAAATGGCCCACAGGATCCACTTATATTGACAGTTTTATTGAGTCTGCTTCCACTAAATGCTGTTTTTAAGTCCACAGTGCAAAAGCAGGCAGCATTACAGCTTCATGATGTAATTAGTCAGCACCAGGCCTGCACAGTAACACAAACACAAACACAAACACAAACACACACACGTACAAAAGTATTACAGATGTGTCCGTACAGGTATTTCAACCTTTAAAAGTAATGATAATGGTAACTTGTTTCTTCAATAAATGAATGACAGCGCAGACAATGACTTTTACCATCACTGAGCACAAGCCCAATCAGCTCTGATGTAATTACTTAAGCCCCTGGAGGTCACTTATGACACAATATGATTTTACATCCGGTGAGCGGTGCTTCACTGCAACATTTCAGACGGAAGGTCAGTACAAGGGCATCAGCGACCTAAAGGTCTGTAACTGTTTAACTTCTTGATCAATATATTGACTGATCTTACCAGACAGCTATTTCCTATAAAGCTGCGTTTGAAAGCTGTAATCTATCAGCAGCGGAAGAGCCAACAAGCATCTAGACATGTAAGAATTCACAAAATCCATAGATTGATTCAGTCAATGTTTCAACAAGAGTCTTTCATTAATGATACTGCTTCAATGTTTCAACAGCACATCATATAAAACAAATGTGTTATAGTTTTCTGATTCAGTGATCTAGCCACAAGCTTATATATTAGTCCACACCAACAAACAGCCACAAACCAATATGCTATTCATAATACAATATACTGAGGTACAATTTTTTAATAGTCACCTTCATCTACTTGCAGATTCAGTCTGAACATTACACACATGGTGTGATCAGTACACACTATGAGCTTATGGCCCTGTGGTCAGTCACCCCTGAGACCCTAAAAGTCAGAGCACTGTTTAAACCTTCCGCCCTCTGCTGACCCTGTGATTTGTCAGCAGCTGACTGCAACAGAAACCCACTGGCAGGACACTTCCAGTACAAAAGAGAGGGAAGACAGACTGACAAAAGAGTAAGAACTCAAACGAGGGGGGGGGGGGCAAAAAGGATTTCCTGACCATTTTGACCTCTTGATTTAACCACAGCCCGCTCCCACCCCAGTTGGGCTCAATCCACCAATCACAAGTCTCCATGTCTCTTCAATTTACGACCCAGTGCTGCTGGGCCACTCTCAGGCTAAAACTCCTCCCACTGTCAATTCTATTCTCCTATTGTGAAGAAAGGGCAAATGCCATTCCAGGGCAATAAGGCCAATTGTGTTCTGCTCTGCTGACCTTTGTACAGTCTATTATAAGAATGAATGCATATGTTAACATCGATGTGTGTTTCATTCACAGAAATCTCATTATTACCAACAAGAGATCTTGAAGCAGAAATCATGCACCACATTACAAGCCTCCACCTTGTATTTCCACACACTGGCCACTTTTTAAGCTCTGCCTAATTTACAGTCCCACGCCCATTAATTTCTCAAGTTATCTGATCTGTCTGGATAAGAAATGACACTTTGATAGTTTGTGTTGCGTCATTTTACTTTAAAAGACTGCCCCTCAAAATATGATCATTTAAAGCTACACTGGTGTAATGGAATAAAACATTCTATGATAAATGACCAAATAAACACATCGCAAGCTGTGGAAGCTCCAGGTGTATGACGATGAAAACACTGTCCTCACAAAGACACAACCAGCTCAAGATCAACCTCTACATGTGAATCATAAACGTTTATCTTTTCTGGATAAAAAGGCCTCATCTCCAGAACCATTGGTCAGACTGTAAATCCTGAGAAACGTAGTGAAAACGAAGACCAAAGATCATTCTAAGGGAATTAGAGATAAATGCACAAGACTGGAAACCAAACAATAGATATGACGCCGGCAATCATTCTGAAGAAGCCACAAAGTTCAGAGACTAAAAACCAGCCAAAAAGATCAAGAGCTGTGTTTACAACTGGCCTATATGGGAGGGAAGTAATTACAGAGGCAAATCATCAAAGCACGGCAGGAGTTTGCCAGAAAGCAACACCGCGACCCAGCTAAATTGTGCGTGAATATTTTGTGGTCAGATGAGACAAAACTGGAGACTTCTGGACAAAATTCAGAACACTATGTGTTATGCAAACCATAACACTGCTTGCTCCTAAAAAAACAAACAAAAAAAAAACCTCAGTATAAAATACAGGGGACCATGTCAGGTCTTTCAGCACTGTTATTCCAGGGGCATCTTTTAAAAACGGAAGGCTTTCACATTTCTACAGGCTAATAATCTCAGGAGCCCAGGCACGGCTAAACAAACACAGGGATGGTTGCCTCGTTGGTGGCAGCCCACTGCTGTACTTGGTGAATGGGTTAAAGGGTTAAATGCAGAGAAAGAATTTCACATTGTTCACACTGTGTGCTATGTTCATGCATGACTATAAGGGGCCACTTTACTTTCATTTATGTGTGTTTTTGTCAAACAATGTCTGAATATGTATAATGGATATTTTTCCACTCGTAGCCCTCTCAGTCACACAGATCAGTCCAGTGAGCCATAGTCGAGTTCTAGTGCTACAGCATATAATTAGAATTACTTTTACTTTTAGAATAACTCATTAGAATTACTTTCAGTGAAAATCTGCTTTAAGTTTTGCATGTCACATTTAATCTGGGGTTTAGATTAAAGCTGGGGTTATGGAGCCTGAAACAATAGAGACACAGGCAGTGTGGCAGTTTGCTGTGTGAAACAGTAGGACCTAACAAACTTGTTGGTTGGGTTCCAGTTTAACTCTTAAAAGTTTGTGCCTTCCAACATATTTGTGCAACATTTGAACTAACTGCTGCTTGTATTAGAGATAAGGACTTTTCCACTGCTCCACCAGGTCTGCCAATGTTTTTTTTTTTTTTTTTTAGGAGGTTTGCCTCCAAAACACGCTTTGCTATGAGATGTTAAGTGATCTTGGTTTAAACCAGAGTAAGAGGAACAATATCAACATTAAGTGACCATCATAATCAGAAGTGTCTTTTTTTGATTCTGAAGGAAATGGCTAATGGACTCGATTTGAACACAATCTGAAAGTCAAATATTAAAAAATGAGCTTAGTATCCGCCCTAGCTCTGTAGCTCACAGTTTAAACTACGCTCTCAAAAACAGAAGGTTAAACCCAAGTCTTTAGCTTTATGTCTTGCATGTCACATTCATCTGAAAGTCATATATCTTAAGTTAAATGGCTTGTCAAGCCCAGTAGCTCACTGGCTTTACCTGTGAGCTAGAGTTTGGAAGGTTGTACGATTTAATCAGTGTCTTAATTTTAATGTCTTGTATGTCAAATTCAGCTGAAAGTCAAACACCCAAAAATATGTTGAGAATCAGGTTCTATAGTGCGCCGGTGTAAACTGTGGGCTCAAGTCCAGAAGGTCGTGGGATCTAATCAGAGTTGTCTACTTTATATGTTGCATGTCACATTTCATCCGAAAGTAAAATATCATTGAATAAAGGTTGGTTAAGCTGCAGTGGTCTTAAAAACAGAAGGCTGTGGGGATCTAATCTGGCTTTTATGTCTTATATTTCACATTTCATATGGAAGTGAAAAGTCCCAAAAAAGACATGACAGCTGTGAGTAATGTAATGTATTAAGCTGAATTAAAAATTAAAATAAAGTGTTTCAAATTCAGTCATTTTTTCTTAGAACCAAAAAAATAATTGTGGCAAAAACACAGCAAATTTATGGAAACTGCAGATATAATATTTTATTTCATGGCAATATATGATTCATGTATTTTAGTGCCAATTATTAATACAATACAACTCATCAGCGGATTTACAGTAAATTATTGAACTGTAAAAATGATTTGTGATTACTCCTACATTTTACTCTATTTTTATTACAAAAAAAAACATTAAATTACTGTATTTACTGTATTCCTACTTATACAAAAGGAAAGACAGCGCATACCAAAGAAAACATGGGTCTATGAATTACAGTGGAGTCTGTACAGCGGTAATATTGATATTTACATTCTAGCACTACAGGAGTTCTGTAATCTGTACAGTCCTGATACAGGTTTATCTTTATATTTTCGTTAAGGGTAATGTATTAAACTGTGTTTAAAATTAAAGTGTTCTGGGAGCATATTTGGGGGCATATTTAGGGTTTACACTAAAAATAGGCATTTTTAGGCTTTTTCCATTATACGCAGGTGCTCTTGGAGCGTAACCCCCACAAATAGCAGGGGATTACTGTATTCTGTTTTACAAAACAGGTTACCAATATCACAATATGATTTCTAGGACATATCAACAAGTTGTGATGTGCATAAAAATGAGGGTAAAATCATGTCAAGCACTACTGTATCTGGGGCAGCTGGTGGCCAAGTGGGTTTAAAACCCTGGGATGTTAGTGACACCACTGAGGTACCCTTGAGTAAGGTACCGTCCCCACATACTGCTGCCTGGGCGGCCCTCATTGGTGGCAGGCCACTGCTTCACTTGATGAATGGGTTACGTGCAGCTGTGCCTTGGTGTGTTCACATGAGACTATAAGGACCCACTTTACTTCATCAGGACCATCCCACCAGACCAGCAATCTTGGAGATGCTGTGATTCAGTTGTCTAGCAGTCATAATTTCAACCCTTTCAAAGTAGCTCCTTACACTTTCACACGTTTCCTATTTATAACACCTCAGCTTCAAGACCAACTCCTCACTCGCTGCCCAATATTCCATGTTCCCTTCCATGTTTTGGCTGATCGGTGTACATTCAAAATCCTGGTACAATATGCATGTGTACAGTGTTCTATATTTTTCTCATCCATTTACCACTCCTCTCCTCCCTCGCTTCTCTCGGATGCGTTTTAAGCCTTTAATGATAGACGAACCAACTGGTTGCTGTATGGGACTGAAAGCTGGGAAGAATGGGCCCACGCCGCCCCCTAACAGCGTCGTGTGGCTAAAATTAGCCCAGCAGCCGATGAGTCACTCTCCTCCCTCACTACGGCAACAGCCACACTTCCTCAATTACAGCTGATCAGCACAGCTCAGCGCCGACTGGCTACTGAGACGCCCAGGACGGAGCAGAAAAACGTCTGATTGGCGCATGCGCCACAAACGCGTGACCACGTGTGAACATTAAATGGGAGATGAGACAGACAAAGGGGCTGCTTCTCTGCTGATCTCTGTCTCAGCAAGAGTGTGAGAGAGGACTGAGCTGGCATATGTTTTCTCCCCAGCACAAAACGATAGCGACACAGGCAGGATGATGCATGACCTAGTGTGGAACTGGTCTAAATGAATGACCATGAATCCACCCTACATGTCCTGACTGCGCCCAGTGTTTGTGTACTGGACTCATTGTCTCATTTGTCCAGGATTCTTATCAGTGATGGACTTTATTTTCACAAGGTTAGTTAAAGACATTCATTAACATTTTATGGTTACTTGAATATTAACATTAGCCAGAATGTGCAGGTCAAATTTTGCCCTATTATTACAGTTAGTTTCTGTATTTGTGGGCTTATGTTAGACTATGTATTTAGTGATTAACCAGTAAATAGTAAAAAAAATCAGTTAATCAAAGATATCCTATACTGTAATTCTAAGTACATACCACAGAGAGAAGGGTTCACAGTTTTTTCCTAAATCAGTACTCAATTGTATAAAATACATGGCAAACCAGAAGTCAGGAGGAATCAGTGCGACAATGTGAGAGTGAGTGTAAAGATTCTCTGCTGATCTCTGTCTCAGCAAGTAAACCACATTTTTTCAGGAATCTAGAGAAATTGCTGTGTAACACATTGCATACAGAAAACTGTGTGCGTGTTTGTGTTGTGTAACAGGTGTAAGACCCATTAAGCGAGACACTGTTTTAGTCATGTATGACGGAGTTACATAAATGACCCTGACGTTACATAACAAATCACTGATACACACAAGGTGTGTGTATGTTGGTGGGTGGGTGAAAAAAGGAAAAAAAAAAAAAAGATTGCTTAAGGAGAACAGAGGAGAGCACATGTGTAATGATTTAATCTTTGCCAGTTTTGCCCCTCATGGGAAGCCCATGTGATCCAAAATACACTCCACGTGGGCTTCTAACCTGCCCACTCATAGTGCCGGCCAAAATATTGAAGGCAAAGTACAAAATAGTCTGTTTATACGGTTAATAGTTTCACAACACTCATCAGTGGAATATGTTTTGCTGTCAGCTGACTATCAGCTCTTGATCATTTTTAGACTTGCGCAGGCGACTCTTTCCATTCATCAGTTCCTAACTGCTTCTGAGATCTCACACACAGACACTTTATTAGACATCTATATTTACCATACAGATCCATTTTGTAGTCCATCTACATTTCTTCAACTTATTATCAAGGTCAGGACCCCCACAAGACCACACGCTCATTGCTTAATAGGAACACCCCACGGGACCCGTCTTCTCAGTCTGGCCCTGCTCAAAGTCACTCACACTTGCCCATTTTCCAGCTTCAAACACATCAGCCTTAAGACTGTTCAGTTGCTGACGTATCTCCTACCCTTTAAAAGGTGCCACTGCAATGAGATTTCATTTATATATACTAGAGATCTGTCACTTGAAGCGACCCCAATACGGCCCAACAATATTTCCACAATATTTATTTATTTTATTCTTTTTTAACTTCCGAATATTTTTCTGCTCCCTGACTTAACATTTTATTCTATTCCTGTAAAGCAAACTGAATGACCTTTGTCTATGATGGGCTTCATAAATGATTTTGACTAGTTTGTTAGGTTCACCCAAACTGCGTTAACCATTCCTGCCAGTAGCAGCAGCGAAAAGAACTGTATCGCAATGGTGGCTAATAGTTAGATGCCGTTCTCTTCTAGGTATGACCAGTTTATCCCAGCATGACAGTTTATTCCAGCCAGTCACCCAACTCAAGCACTCTGTGCCAATGTAAAGCTCTGGATATCCTGTGATAATCTCTGTTCACAAGCTCAGGCAGAACAGAAACATCAAGCAAGTTCAGGTCAGGTCCCAAAATTGCCGGAACATTTCAGGTTCAAGCATAAATGTCACAGCCTTTCGGACCTATAATTATGGTCATGAGAAGACTGAGAGTGAACCAGAGACAGCCAGCATCTTGATTTATTGGTCAAGCAGCAGGACAGCTGATGCCAACAAGAGGCCTGAGCTTGAGGCTGCTGCTTTGTGAGGCAGGTGCACACACTCATAAACCCTGTCGCAGTACGGTGTGCACGCAGGAATGTGTTGGAACATTCTTGCAGGAGAGAGTAACGTGTTCTTCGGCAGAAACACATTCCAGGAGCAGGAATCTCATCAACTTGTCTGTGTTACTGGGACACAACAACCAAGACCCTTCTCCTACATAACAACACCGCTCCAACATTCGTTCCGGGGATGCAATAGAATTTCTGGAGCAATAATGATATTCACAATTACGGTCAAACAAAGAACAGTGCTGAACTGCGAGAGGTTTACAATTTGTAAGGATACCCAGAAGCGGGAAATAATTCTGTAGCTCCATGCAGTTCCTCTGGTATGTGCCTAGTTGGTGGGGT
>JBBPCW010000002.1:15557891-15570287 GCA_037974425.1 Phenacogrammus interruptus
CACACACACACACACACACACACACACACACACACACACACACACACACACACACACACACACACACACAGAAAGGTGACACCATTTGTACCAAATCTGATCTAAGAATGAGAATTTTCTTCCATGAAGGCAACATGGCTTCAGGCCTTACACAGTTGAGCTTGAATTACTGAGCTGAGCGACTTCAGCAAAGTGAGGTGCTTGGTTCTTTTCCTTTGTTTGGATTTAATCTTGTGTATGAAGTGAAAATCTCACCAAATGGCTTGTTGTTTGTTCTTGTAATCATTAAGTGAGTAACGGCACAAAAGCTGCCTCTTCCAGCTTCAAATCGGTTAGGATCCCTTTCTCATTTCAGTCAAAGACAAAATCTGAGCCTCATAGTTCTAATCAATATGTGTCAAAACAAGACAGAAACGTCAAAGGCTTTGAGTTTGAATGCTGTTTTAAAGTGTTGTGTGCTGCTGGGCTTCTGAAAACCTCTGCTGTACTTCCAAAAACTGCTCAGGCAACTGGAGCCTTTCCTGCAAAGGGCTTTAAAGAACAGGTGGCAAAATTACTGTTGCCATCAACACCCTGAAAAGTGCTATTTGGACAGGATTACTTTTCCATGAAGAGGTGGGTGAATGTAATTTTACCACAGAGGGTCTGTAATTCTGAGGAGTGCATAAGAGAAGAAATTTCTATATAAATGACAAGAGATCGGAGTGACCATTGGATTTGCCACCTCCTCTTTTGAAAACTAACCTCATCCAAATACAACTAAAAAGAAGAAAACAGAAAAAGGACAGCAGCCAGTAAAGAATCTAACTGACCCCCTTGACCTTTCTGAGGATGCCCATATCTGGATGCAGAGCTTGAAACCTGAACTGTAGTTTCTCAATCTAGTCTTCAAAAATGCTATAGATCAGGGAGGTTCAATCTTTGTTCATTGAGGGCCAGCATGGATTGTTTAATCAGTTGGTCTTCAAGCAGCTCATCATGTGGACTAGAAACCTGCAGCCATGGATTAGATTGGAAACCCAGGAAAGATTAAATACACCTTTACCAAGTCATGAAGATAATAACATGGCATATCTGGGTTGGAAAACGGGTCCCTCGCATGGTTTGTGGGGTAAAAGATTAAATCAGGAATTAGTCCGATATTAGATTCCTGACTACAGTTATCCAATCCTTGTTGAACCAAATGAGTTGCACTTGTTTTACATCATCTCGAAACACACTTTTACCAAGCAACCAAGGCCTAAATCCTGGCTAAAAGTAAAAACGTTGAGTATCAGGGTCACCAAAGATTGTAGAACTTAACAGACTGGCCTGGAAAACTGGACTCTCATATTACATATTAAAACATCAGGACATGGCCTGATATTAGAACGCTGACTAGAGTCCTTAGTGAACCAAGATTACGCAGAATGCACAGAATATGCAGTAATGTGCTGTATGAGCGAGGGACGTGTTTTATTTGAGTTGCTTTGTTTGGTAGCTTTTTGGCCTTTATCATGGCTTCTGAACTAATTTTACACACTAATTTTTCTGTTACTACAGTACACTGCACAAGTACAGTGTATTTATGTAATTTTCCATTTTCTGTGAGGTGATGACGTAGATTCAAGCATTATAGACTATTTTAAAATGCTTGACAAATGGAGTTACCTTTGTTAAATATAACCCATTTTAAAAGGTCAGATTAGTATCAGTATTGACTGATACTAATCTGACCTTTTAAAATGGGATATATTTAACAAAGGTAACTCCATGTGTCATAAGCATTTTAAAAAAGTCTATAATGCTTGAATCTATGTCATCAACCCACAGAGAAAAAACACAGCTACGACATGACATTACACACCACGAGCTGTGCTATTTCAGGTTAAATTTGCACCGTTTGAGAGTTACGTCCCTCCTTTTACTGTCGAACCTACTGACACACAGTGTGCAGGCCTCTCTTGCCCATTACTGCAGGACTGTTGGTCAGCACTTATCGACTTTTCCACAGATCTGATGTAACTGTGTATCACTGTTAAACTGTGTCCAGACCTTTTACACCAGAGGAGAGCTTGAGGGGCCCAAAGGCTTCATTTACTACCAGCATTTTGTTAAAAAGACTATAAAGAGATTTTCTGATTACACAGAACCAACCTGGATAATGTCAATCGCTAATGTGTCTTCTTTGCCCTCTTAAAACGGATGTGAACTGTATTAAGACAGTCTCATTATAAACGTGATTTACAGTGAACTGTTAATATTGTACTTATCCTGGACCATATTTGATTTATAGTGGCATTCATGTGACTTTTTACTTCTAGCATTAGTGAGAAATTTTAAAAAACTGATCATTTGCCAAGTATGTTTTTCCTGGGTGTCTCAGATCATGTTCAAGGCATAAAATCTAAAACACATTTCTTGTCTAACAAACGTTTATAATGATATTACTGCGTCTTTTTACATTTGGCATTAGATGGTTGGCATTACTGATCATTTGCAAAGTGCTTTCTTTCCTGGGTGTATCAGAACACACTGGAGTTCGAAAAATAAAATCTAAATTACATTTCTTTACTAGAAACCGTTTATAACGGTTTTAATGTGGCTTTTTGCATTTGGCATTAGTTTTAAAAAAATGTCCAATGCATTACTAAAACACAGTCTTTTGTATACATATGTATGTTCCATTTTAAGCAGATAACGGCACAAATTAGTCCAGCTATGTCAGGAATACAAGTTATTTTAGCATAAAGAGACATCACTTGGCCATTAAGTTAAATATATAGGGAATATACGAGGCTCAGACTCTAATATTGAAATTGCCCATTCTACCTTAAAAACTAATGCTTTAGCTGTGCAGCGCCTGCAAAAGGCCCATACAGATAACTGCAGCATTTAAGGTGGACCTGAAAAATTAGTACCAAGTACCCAGGCGAGTATTAAATCAACTTAAATGGAGATATTTGACCTTTTCAAGACTAGACAGCACTACAGGGCTGCTTTAAACAGAGGGACCTGCGTGTGGGTGAAAAAAAATGGGGCAGGTCTCAAACGAAGACTTGAAATCTGAGAAAAGGAAAGAAAGCCTTGTTTTTTTCAATAATAGAGGACGAGCATTCTTTTTGGTATTATTAACATATGTTAAAAACAAATATTTTCCTTCCTGCGTGTCTTAGATCATGTTGGAATCTGATTCTTAATCGGAATACATTTCTCATAAATAAATTCTCCGCTGGACATTTTAATTCTATTGGATGGGCCCATGGGCTGGGACTGAACCTCAGGCTTTCAGGGATGCAGAAAAGAATAAAACAGACGAAAAGGTAAAGGAGGTGATACTCACTGCTGACTTTCATGCTGCCGAAGGAGGAGGGCTGCGGCACGGGTTTGCAGCTCTCTGCGAAGGAGGTGGTCCTAGGTCGGCCAGACATATTCCCACCTCAAAGACCACCTTCTCCTGCTGCTATCCTGGTCAAATTCGTTTCTTTTTTTAAGCTAAGAAACAGCCCCGAAGAACCCTGACCCTCCGGCGTCCCTGGATCAGGTCAATTCTTAAAAATGGACTGAAAGGGGGCAAAACAACTCTGAGGTCCCTTCTCTCCCTCTTTCCCTCCTTCCCGAGCCTTTACTTCAACTCCCGACCACCTTTGGTTCTCTCAAATCATCCCACTACTGCTCTGGGTTCTACTTCGAGTTCTCAGCCACAGTAACCCATGAAAATGACATAGAACAAACAGAAAAAAGATGAACCTTCTCCGGTAAACCTGGCAGACTATTTTTAACCTGAAACGGGTCAGTTTCAGAGCCGTTTCTGGAGTAAACGCAGCACCGTAGTGTGCTCTGTCTTCATGTGGTGAGGTCGAGACCAGAAAAGGCAGCAGAGCAGGCCATGGCGGTTCTCCTCCGTTAGAACCGGGAGAGAGGGTTCTCCAGCGGCCCGGTCTGAACACGGCTCCCAGCGGCCTGCCACTCAGCCCCGGACAACTCCATACACACCGACCGATACAAGGTAAAACTCCGGTTAACGCGGACTTTACGGTGTTCTAAAAGGTTCTCCGCGCTGCTGTCCTTAGTCAGGAGAAGAAGGTTCCACACGGAGAGCCAGAAGAACCTGCTCTTCTATTTTTCACTTCTCTCCTCTCCCTCCGTGCTCGCTCCCTTTGTCACTACGACCCTCCACTACGCAAAGAGTGTACCTCGGGGACGGCTAAAGGGAGCAGGCGGTGCTACGCCAAAAACGCAGCGACGAGAATCGGAAAATGTGAACGCGCACGAACCAATCAGACGTCCTCTCCACACCCTCCCCTTCTTCACAGGGCATGAGAGCGGCGCGAGCGTGGAGCTGTCAGCCAATCATGCGCCGTTTCTACATCCTCCCCATCTTCTACGGGGCATGAGGGCGGGGTGAGCGAGCAGCTCTCAGCCAATCAGAAGCCCACACTCTTTTACAGATCATGGAGGCGGGAAGAGTGGGCCAATCTTAACCAATCAGAAATCCCCGTTCGCAAAGCACACGTTCCAAAAGACGTAGCCAGCTGCCAGGATAGAGAGGGGGCGGGCTTATTGATTGGCGTGCAGAAGACCCTTTAGAATTCACCAACCTAAACAAATACAGCCAATCAGAAAATGTGAACGGAGGCGACCAATCAGACGTCCTTTCTCACCCTCCCCCACTCCTACAGTCTATGAGGGTGAGGCAAGCGAGGAGCCAATCAGAAGACCGTGTTCACAGAGTACACGGTCCAAAAGACTTAGATGGCTGCCGGGGCAGAAATGGGCTGGTCTTGATGACTGATAGACGTGCAAACCAGCCTATAGACTTCCCGACCTAAACAAACGCAGCAAATCGGAAAGACGAGTTCCCGTAACCAAGCAGCACTGTTGCTAGTCGGCTTGACACATTTTGGTCTTCTGATCTAAGTTATGAAAAACGCATTTATCTTTTTATTGCTATTTTAAAATAAAAGTTTAAACATTGTTCAACTTCCAAAGCACTGTTCATAGGTGTTGCAAAAAGATGCAAAAGTACTTTGAAGACATTAGTTTTGTGACATCACAACTTCATGAAAGTTATGGTAAATGTAAGCTAAGAGCCCTTTAATAGGAAAGATGCCCTGTTTGTCTACATATAGGTTATAACACATACAACAGCTTTTTGGGTTAGTCATTTCAGTTTCTGAGATCTTCAAGTGTGACAAAAAGACATTATTTCTTTCACTGGTCAGCCCAGGTCTTGTTGGATTTGCAACACAAGACGAAGAGTAATGTCAAAATTACCATATGCACGGCACCGTGTCTGAGGCAGGCCAGATTAATATCACAGCAGCATGAGAGCAGATTTCCCTTGACCTTTCAATTACACAGATATAACAGAAACTCAGAGAGACTTCAACAGTCTGGGCCCCACGATTAAACACAGCCGCATTCATGTGTTCACTAGTGGTGTGGGAACTGTCATGTCGGGACAGGGTTACAAAAGATGTGCGTAAACTGCTGAGAAAGTCTGGAGTCTGGCTCTGACCGTAACCCTGTGCTCTATACAGCCCATCATATTCAGACAACCCCTATAATTATTGAGTTCATTACTTTAAGGTGCATGAATCAATAACTCCAGTGTTTATTTGTGCAGACACAGCTTGTATCATCTCTCCAGTAGGACATCAGCAGAATGGGACATGCAAGGGCCTGGCAGTCTCTTAAGATATCCAATTAGTACATTTGGGATGTGTTGGTGCAAGGTTGGGCATTTTGGGGGTCATGTCTAGTGTTTACAATGTAAAAACATTTACACCGTAAACATTTTTAGGTATTTTTACCACATCACACATTCACTATATGCAGGTGTGATAGTCATGGGTTTACTGTATATACATATATATGGCAGCTGAGCATCAGCATTAGACCAAGGAAGGAGGTCGTTTCGTGTAATGAATTTCCTTTTACATCATGTGTACCGTCAGGTGTGTGTTGGTCATTTACTGGAGGAAGAGATGGTACCAGGATGCACTATAGGAAGAAGACAAGCCAGTGAGCAGTGTGATGCTCTGGGCAGTGTTTTGCTGAGAAAGCCTGGATCCTGTCATTCATGTGAAAGTTTCTTTGACACATAAAACTTACCTCAACATTGTTGCAGAACAAGTACACAGAATAATGGCAGCAATATTCACTAATCATAATGGCCACTTTCTGCAGGTTAATGCTCCATGTCACACTGCAAACATTGTTTAATAAGCTTATCCGGTACACACACGGTTTAAACCTGTCTTGGTCTCTCCCCGGACAGAGTGAGCTTGTACGGTTCACGCACATTTTAAACCTATCTCGGTCTCTCCCCGCACAGAGTGAGCTTGTCCGGTTCACACACGTTTTAAACCTGTCTCTGTCTCTCCCCCGCACAGAGTGAGCTTGTCCGGTTCACGCACGTTTTAAACCTGTCTCGGTCTCTCCACGGACAGAGTGAGCTGGGTGTACACTACGCAAGCTATGATGAATTTCACCTTGATATTTCAGTGACTTGTCCGGCTCACGCACATTTTAAACTTGTCTCGGTCTCTCTGTTGGGGGGTGGTTAACACCGTTAACTGCAAGATTCCAATGAGATTAACGGCGTTAAAAAAAATAATCTATACACAAACACATATATATGTTTTTTGGCGTATAAAGATTCTGATTGTGATTTTAGATATATACAGTGCGTTAGTGTTTATGCATGATGGTTATATAAGATGTGCAACAGCTTCAATGAAGTGAAGCTTTTTGACCTTCTCTGTCTTGTTCTTGGTTCCTCCATTAGTTATTAGCCTGCAGCATGTTTATGTCTTTAGCTATAGCACTGAAAGAGTCACACGGGAACATTCTTTTTTCCCTATATCTGCTATTGCAATGGTCACTTTTGTTGTCTGTGGTTTTAAAAGTGAATCTCGTTGCTCAGAGTCCATCTTACAGGTTATAGTCAACAAATAAGGCCTGCATCTCAAATGGAACCTGTCAGGCTTAGCTAATGTTTCCTCTTTCCTTCATGCAAACACCTCCTCAGGCAACAAAGCATTACACATTACACACACACACACACACACACACACACACATTCCTCATATGGCAACTTCAATGAGCTTCGTTATATGTCACAGAATGTTACAGATTCAGTAATTATCACTGTAATGTTTTGCCTCAGAGAGTCTCTCTGAATGTTTTACAGTGCAATGTAGAAATACTAATATAAACCCAGGACTGGAGAATGCAGCTTTAAAAATAAACATACTATGCATGAAAAACAGGTACTATGAGATGCCAGCCTATATTTGGATGTGAGACTTGAGAGAGAAGTAAATAATATCAAACACACAAACAGAATAAAAAGGCCAAAAAAGACCAGAATCACGAAAACAACAATTAAAGAAGTATATTAACTAAACTGCAGGCATCCACTAGTAAAAATCAAATTACATAAATAATAAAACACAGTTTATCTACAGAGTGACCTCACATTCAAACAAGTCAAATATAAATAGAAATGCAAAGACTTTAATTTGGTTTAATGAGGCAATTATACTGCATTGCTCATGTGGTCTCTTTAGCACAATAAGACATTCTTAAACTCACTAACTGATCTATATTGTGTAAGTGGAACAACATTTTTGCTGAAATCAGAACGGCTCAACCCAAGCATATACACCTGCAAACCAGTTCTTTCATGTAAGGCCATGAAATTAAAGGGATTCTTCTTCACAATGTGTGCATCATTAAGAGCTATTCAGTTCAGTCACAGGGCATTTGATCATTTCAGCATTTCTTTACAGTAAAGTAACCACATGTACAGTAGTTCATGGTCAGTGCTCCCACATGTATGTAATAGAAATGTACGTGTTGGAACAGAAGGCTTATAAGCACCTCAATACCTAAAAGAATCAAATGTAAACATGTGCCCCACCCATCTAAGATATCCTTGCTGCTGCCTTTACTGCAAGATCAGCTCATCGTAACAGTCATGCTAATGAGACGAGAATAAGGAGGACCACCATATCATCACCTTATGACCAAATGTGGGTAATGGTGCATCGCTGACACTGAGTCATGCTCAGCTTTGAGCTGCCCGACACTCAAGCAGTTACAGAGATGAGGAAATACAAAGAAAACCAAAGCTTGCATCATTTCATCAATGCATGCCGGCCACCCTGATGTATTGGAGTAAACTAGAGTCACTTAAGTGTTCTTTTGTATGTCCACTACAGGCCAAAAGTGTAGAAGCATGTAATTCAAGTTTCAGCTCTAAAACAAAACCAAGTTTTACCAAAGAGGCTTTTCCTAAACATTATCTGAGTCTGAGACAGCATTTTTCCACCAAGGGTTTGTGAACCCCTAGGGGTCCATGGAGGCATTGCGGAGTGATTGTGAAACAATGATGGAAACATCCAGGAATTATTCAATATTCGTAATATTGGTATTCAAAATATATCTCACATATATTTCAAATGCATATTTAGTGTTTATATACTTCATATTTAACCCTTCAGACCCCGACTGAAATCTCCAACCCTCTTCCTGACATATCACTAGAGTTGGTCTGAATTATTTAATGTTCATTATGTTGGTATTTGTTTCCATATTTAGTGTTTGTATACTTCATCTTCATCCCCTCAGACCCCAAATGAATTCTAGAGCTTATTTATCTCTATTTCTGATTTTTAAAAAATGGTATTTACTCAAAAGACATTATGTTGGGGCACCCAAATGTGAATATTGTTTTAAATGATATGTGTATGTATTTTTTATATGAGATACATTTCAAATGAATTGCTTCATTCCAATATTTCAAACACTAGAGTGCATTATATAGTAAACACGAGACTGGATTAACAAAAAGACACTGTTGTCTGCTTTGAAATACTTCTGATAAATACGTTGTACATGTTTTTTTCCCCATAATACTGAAATACTGACCTGAGATAAATGAACATGGCAAACAATATTTAAACGCACTATCCAAATATCTCAATTCAGTATAATAACAGAATATTTCAAAATGACCAATAAATGAGCAAATGAACACACTACACTTTTAGTCGAATATAAAGTGTAAACAGAAGTGATTTTTGAGAACTCATTTGGAAACACCAAGAAGTATGTAATGCCCAATGAGCACTATTCAGGCCAGCTCTAGAAATTTATGTCAATTTTTTAAATACCCGTACCCTACAAAAATCTGTCTGTGAAGTATGTGTGGCTTTCTAAAGGAAAAATAAAGAGTGTAATCCAACTTTTGTAATTACACTTAGGACTACTCCTAAGCCTTCTTTAGAATGAAACAGGCTATTTTCGTTGCTCTGCCTTTAACACTGATTTATGGTAAAGACCTCTGTTGTAACCAGCTACCCTGCCTTGTTGTGCCTTGTTCAAAAACATTCTTAGCTGAAACAATTCTAATAACTTCCGTCTGACTGTCAGAGGTAAACTCTTCTGGCCTGGATAGATGAATAGAAGTCAATTCACTGTTTTTGTGACATCACAAAGTTTGCATGAAGCTGTACTGGGTTGTGAATTTTTAAACTTTAACATATGATATGAGCCCTTTAAAATAAGTGAAAAAAATCTAAATGTAACCTCCAGTCAAATAGCCATTCAGTGGCTAAATGGGTCATGTCTTGTGACAGACATTGTAATCACAGTTTCAGAAAGATTAAAGTAAATAGCTAGCTAAATCTTTCTTCATGGCTAAAGCATCTTAATTTCTTTTTTTGTAATATGTGTGAAGAATATTTTTAACTTTTCAAAAAGTATGAATCCAGGTTTCATAAAGTATAAAACCATTTCATTTAAAAATACTGTTTCTTTATTTTTACACCTACTTAGAAAGAGGTATTTGATATTCAGGTTGATGGGATACTGTTGACAGAAAGGTCTGGTCTCACTTATTAAACCATGGGAGGTAAAAGATAAGTTGAACCAGGTGTGTTTAAGCATGAAAAGAGCAAACTGTGCTGGACACCAGCCCTCCAGGACCGGATTTGGGCATCCCTGACCTATGGGATACATTTTAGAAAACTGCCCATCAGTCGAAAAATTTGAGGGTAATATTCGATTGAATGTAAAATTTAAGCAAAAACAAACTCCGAATCAGTTATTTTAGACTGTTGGATTATGTTAATCCGACATCTCACTATCTACTATCTCTTTAGGACAAAATTTTTAACTTCCTTACTTTTGGCCTGTAGTGTAAGTATGTTTTAGTGCCATGTTTGTCGCTTCGGTTTCTTTTATCGCTTCTGAGTCTTTTACAGTAATTTAAATATCACACACACCAGCTGTTCACAGAGTCTCATCCAATTCCCCTTTTGTTCAGACAAAAGTGGGTTTGAGGTCCTCATTAAAATTGACCACAGGGTGAGAGGAATGGTAAAGGTCTTCAAACTCGCTGTCTGATGTGTCCGAGGTGCTGCTTCCACTGCAGGCATAAGGGTTATGAAGACAGGCTTCACAGTAGGGTCGGTGGTAGTAACAGTAATCCTCCGAACTACTGGACTCTGAGTCTGAGTAGCTGTATGGGTCTGCAACTCGAGTCCCTTCCATGTGCCCCATTAAAGGACTTTTGGGACGTCTCGCAGGGCAAGACCCTCGGCGGGGGCGTCTGGAACCCCTCCTGCCTAACCGTGAGTGGTCATTTGTTTCATGCTGTCCTGCTGCTTCACCCTCATCTTCGTCCTCATGTGCTTTACTTTGGTCAGTGTTTGATTCTGGCTGCTGAGCGAAGTGTGTCGAGGCTGTTTTCAGATCAGGTTCCCTCAGTCTCTCTTGGCCAGGTGGCGCTGACCCCCTTCTGCAGCCAGGGGGTGCAGAGCCTGGGTAATAGTAAGGAGGAGGGCCTGCTCTGGAGGTGTGGAAGGGAGGCCTGCGTTTTCGCATCATGTATGGTGAGATGCTGGGGAGGTAGAAGTGCAAAGGTGATCGAGGGGAAAGAGGAGAGAGCGGCGGGAAAGTGATGAGGGCATTGAGGTCATCACGAGCAGGATTGGAGGGTCTCCTCGCTCCACTGGGAGATCTGTGCGAGTTGATGACAGCGTCCACACTCAAGTCCTGTAGAATCTCCTGCAGCTGCTCGTTGCTCACAAAACCCAATCGACCTGCCCCTGTTACCCCTGGAGACACTGGGGACTCCACCACTGCACCTCCTGCATCGCCGTGAGGTGGGATGGTCAAAGCACAGGGTGCAGAATCCTGCAATTTATTCTGGATATCCAGTGAATTTAATCGCTTGTTTACTTCTACTGAAGGCCCAGACCCAACAGATTCACTTCTAGTGTCCACACCAGTGTTCAGTTTTTGCTGCAGCTCATCTGTGTTCCGCTCTGAGGTAAAACCCACACATTCAAGCCTCCAGTGCCCAGCCTGGGATGACAGTGGTGCTCCTTCAGGACTGCGAGGAGACAGGGGTGGTGAAGGCACTGAAGGGGCTGAATCACCTGCTACCGAATTTCCACGCTTTGTTCGACTGAAGGATACTAACACAGGTTCAGAAGGAAGTGAGGGTGGAGGAATATATGGTGGAGGGGAGAGAACTGCAGGAGGAGAGGTGTCTGAGTCTCGGAGAGGAGAGGGCAGCGGCTCAAGAGGGACCACAGTGGTCTGAGTGGAGCAGGAGTTGAGGTTGGTAGTGGACGAGTCCATTTCTCCTTCATCCGGGAGATGGCCCACTGACATCAGTCTTAGTAGTTTGTCCTTGGCGTTGTTCACTTGTTCCTGGAGGCTGTCTATTACTGCGTTTTTCTGGCAAGCAGAGAACATATTCATTAAAAGTCAGATTTTATACCTCGAGCACCTAAATCCATGAGGAGTTCCCAATCCTGGTTCTGGAGAACTCTGTATTTGGGTAAAGCATCTGATACTAATCAGCTAAAAAGGCGCTTTGAACTGATAAAGGTCACAGCAAGTGAATGAATGAGGAAGGAAAGGCTTTAACAGGATATGAAGTCACAAAGCCATGCCTTGAGGAAATGTAAAACAAAAGGGCCGAGCCTCAAATATGGGTCAGTGACGCATAGCAAAACGCTCCTCACACCCACGTCTGGAATCCTAGTTTGGGAGCTTTGACAAACCACTAATCTCGGAGCTCGTGGCATTATCATCTTCACTAAGAGCAGCACTTTACTGCTGTGTTTAAATACACACATGATAAAATAGCAGCAAACCCTGCACAGGGACAGCTCATCCAGGGCAGGGCTGTTTGAGTTCACTCTTGATTTTTACTTAGAGATGAGAAATTGATGGAGATTCTACACAATAAAAATTCAATAAACAGAGACGTATAACATTTATGAACTTTATATTATTATTAGGGCTGGGAAAATTAACGCGTTATTATCGCGTTAACGCATTATTTACTTAACGCCGACAATTATTTTATCGCGCGTTAACGCCGGTTTT